>CM070819.1:5496548-5574048 GCA_036326025.1 Chrosomus eos | reverse complement strand
AACGTGTCTTCTATGGAAACTGAACATGTGTTTATATTGTATAACCTCAATTAAAACATCCAGAGCTGACTATGAAAAATCAGATTCTAGCGGTTGAGATAGGCAGGTCCACTGTAAAGGTTGAATTGTAATACATCAAAGTATTAACTAAAATAGGTTTATGTTGAACTATTTTAATATTGAACAAACTAATAAATACATATTTTCTGTAGTGACAACTCCCAATATTGATATTTTGGCAGCCAACTTAAAAAAAAAATGCAATAATTAATGTACATTTTTCCCATTAAAAAATAATAACAAAAAAATTGTTTTCTAATTTTTAAAAAAATATTTTTTCAATGAATGCAGTATTTCAGATTAATATAGAAACTAGGCCTTTTAAATTAAATTGTTTAAATCAGATAGGCGACATCTGTTGAGAGAAAATAAAATAAAACCTGTCATGTCATGGTGTTACCACTAGATGCCAGTATAGCTCTCTGGAAAGGCTTGTTAATTTTCTAGTTTTTGGACAAAATTACTTACTTTTAAACTGTGGATTTGAATATTTTTTTTAATTCTCAAATAATAGGCCTACTTTTTGTCGAAGTTTATAAAAAAAAATACATTTTTATTTGAAGTGTACACGTTGTTGCATTATTATTACAGTCAAACCTGAATAAAGAGAAAGCATTTTGGTACACGTAACATTCAAATTCAATAAATAAAATTTTATCACAGCTTAATCCATCTGAATCTGATCTCATTTCAACCTCTTATTTCAGTCTCCTGACTCAATGATGCTGTGTGGTAATAGCCCTACCAGTTCATTAGCGTATAATTGTGAATTTTAAAATTCCAAACAGAAAAGTTTGGTCAAAAGTGACCGAAGAGCACCATGACAGTATTGACTTTTTTGGACTTGTAATATTTGTTGGAAAAGTAAATTCATTATTTTAATTATTCTATATAAAACTTCCAGTAACAATATTTCATATTACAGTAAAGTGTAGTAGCTTTTACATTTCTCGAATATCCTATTATTGGAGCACTAGTGCTCTTTAATAATTTAATCCTCTACAATCCACCGGTGAACCCCAAATCTCCAACACAGAAACTCTTATTCTCAACACAACATTGTTTACAAACAAACAAACAAACAAACACAAACAATAAAGATGCATAAATAGGTCTTAAGTTCATATCATTTATTATCTATTATAAAATATTTTAAACTTTATTCACAGGTCACAACAGTTTAAAATGTAAATGTATACATTATATATATATATATATATATATATATATATATATATATATATATAAATGGATATTTTATATCCATTTTTATATATATTATTATATTATATACATTTCCAAAGATATAAATCTAATATTCATATTTATGAAAACCTTCTGGATCTGTTTTTTTTTTTTTAATGAAAGGCTACATTTATTAATTTGGAGTTTTTTTTATGGACTGTGAGAACATTGTACTTTTGGGCAATAAAATGAACAATAAAAACTAGTTAAAATGATTATATTGCTCAAATTAAGACGATTGAATGTCTGTATATAGGCTAGCCTACAGTATTTCTGCTCTTTGAAAGTAAAACACATAGCCTTACATGCACAGGATTCAGGAGAAATGTTTTAGTGTTGTTTTAGTGGTACAATATGTATATGTATTGCCTTTCATGTCCATTTATAGTCTTTACACATCAGCTTGGATACTTGCATGGCTAAAAAACTGCTAATTTCAAGACGTTGACGTCACGTCAGGTCGTCACGTGGGTCAACCCGCTCGGTCAGACGCTCAAAAGTACAACACGTTCGGATAGACGTTCGGACAGACGTTCGGTCGGTCGATCGGTCGTTCGAATGTTTGATTTTGGCACGGTTCAAGCGCCATAGTTTACTTCCATACACTTCTAACGTGACGCCGCCGTGACGTCTGCATAGATCAACAGCTACACGTTATTGACGTGTCTACGTGACGTGATATTTGCGTGTACGTCTCCATATAAAACAAATGGAGACGTACACGCACGTATACACGTGTGTTATCTGTCGTGCTTGTGAGTCTCGTCGCCGAATAAAACATTTGGAGCGCCATACACACACACACACACACACACACACACACACACACACACACACACATAAAAGCAACAATTATTAATAGTAGCCTACTTACAGGTTGTGATTCGGAGGAGGAAGCCGATCCAAATAAACTTGGTATTGAACGTTCCTTCAGTATCAGGCGACTCGCGAATCCACACGTGAAAGCAGTGGCGTCGGACTGGGGGGAAAAGGGCCCGAGGCAGGGGGGGGGGGCTTATAAGTCAGTTTTCTATACAGACATATACATGCACTAACATTTGTATAGCATTAATGTACAAATAAAAAAGATCCTATGCAAAACTAAACTTGTTAGGCACTGGTTTGGTATAAAAAAATATATATTTTCATGCTGTGCAGGGCCCCACCACCCCTCTCGAATCAATGTAAATGGTACGACCCGCAGGTTAGGTGCTGCTGCGGACCTGCGGTGGGTGAATCAGTTGATGAGACAGGACAGGAGCGGAGTGAGCCGTGTGATAGGAACTAGGAAGACAGGGGAAGATTCATGTCTTTCCTTAAGAAAGGAAAATCAGGGGCTCAAAAACGAAAAGAAAAGAAGATTAAAGAGAGAAAGGCAAATGAGGGAAAGCAGTTGCTCACTCAGTTATTTTTTAAAAGAAAGGTGAGCTCCAAATGCATCATCGAGCATTGACATTGTCTCCAGCTCAGCTTGTCTCCTCTTCTGCGGCAGTTCTCCCCAGAGTCAGAAGTTTACATGTAGGCCTATATTTCCTTTATTGTCAAAATCTAACACCCGCGAAAACACAGATCATTAGCGCCTATTTTACCGCATTGTTATGCAAATTAGCTCGCGCACGCGCTTACATTATAAGTACGATTGTTCTCAGTTTAATGCACATCTTAATGATTGAAAATGACTTATTTTAAAACGTAATTCAAAGACTGAATGTCTAGTTTGGCGGTTAGTGTACCCTGTGATTCTATAGTCTGCATTTATTTTAAACAGACAAATAATCGTCAATTAACTTGTACTTAGCCTACACTTTAATAGGTATGGTGACACTAAATGATATTTTAGCAACCATTTAAAGCCATATATTTCAGTTTCAGACCTGCTAGACCTTTTGTCATCTCAGTTAGTACTTTTGACAATAAAACAAAAATATATTAATCAGAGTGCGGCTTATTTTGTTTACATTTTAAGTGTTTTTATGATAAAAATGCAATACCCCACCCATTGGTATCACTATAGTATTTGATATGGGGTCCCAGCAAGATGGTTTGTACCCAGGGCCCAAAATTTGGTGCTACTCCCCTGCGTGAAAGCAGTTGTGTTTGTGAAGCGGTCGTCATTAAAATAACGCGAACACAGCTCAAGGTGGCTATACTTGTGTGGTATAGTTGTAAATATAAACTCTAGCCACTGAGTCTTCACATGCTTGTCCCTGGGCAGTGAAAAAAAAAGTTTGCTTTTGATTCGCACTTCAGGTTTCTCTGTCTGCTCGGCGCGCACTGAGTGGGTGTGTCGAATTCAAATAACTTGTACAAGTGACGTACGAAAGTTAGAGAAAATGCATCGTTCGTCTATCGATTCATATCAGCGACTCAGAGTCGACTCTTACTTTTGAGAGACAATAACTTTGTATACGGTGAACTTTCATATTTAAAACTTTGCAGGATGTTTTTGTTCACTTAGATTTATGTTACACACTACATGAAAGGTAATTTTCAAAATTCCATGATAGGTACCCTTTAAGTGAATCGTCAAGTCCTGCTGCTTTATTTTTCGGTCTTCAGGTTTCATGACAGGAAAACCACAAAGAAAACTACAACTACATTTGGATTATTAGACAATGTCGAAATAAAGTGACTCTTCAGAGTTTTGCATTCAAATGCATGTAAAGGGAACCATTGGTACAGAGACTCTTCATGTGTGCTCACGCTCATGACCGCTACTGAACATCTGAACACAAACAACGATCAAATGCACATCGGCGGATCTTCTTCTGTCTGTTCTCCAAAATGTAATCAAATGTATATTTCTGCAAGCATGTTTAAACTGGTTAACTGACAGTGTCTAAGGCAGGCAAAGGCATTTTTCAAGTCGAGTTTGCACGCCACTGCGCAACACACATTACCGCGGGATGGCGTTCATTTCATTAACAGTGGACAAGCTTAAAGGGTACCTATTATGGCATTTAAAATGTTCATAATATTGTTCTGGGAGTCCCCAACAACAGTTTTACATGCATGCAATGACAAAAAACACTTTTGTTGTCTTATAATATGCATTTATTTTTACCTGATTTGCTCACCGACTCCCTAATGATTCGTTTGACGACTCATTTTTCAAACCCCGCCTTTGCGTGACGCTAATCTGCCGTGATTGGTCAGACGACCCAGTCAGTTATTTTTCGCCTTAACCCAAAGCTTAAACATATTGATAAAGCACTGCAGTACTACAATACGCTCTATTCTTTATGACAACTCCAATAACAACGACAAACATTTTACATATTTCAAAACACACACACACACACACACACACACACAGCTTGACCTAAGCTGCGAAAGCGTAACTGACACACACACACACACACACACAGACATCCCAAGTCTCCCGGAAGTTCCGGGAGTCTCCCGCATATTGATAGCGTCTCCCTGATGCCCGTGAATTAGTTCAAATCTCCCGGAATCTATAACGCGCGGCGCGTGCGAGACAGAACATACTGCGCGGAAAACAAACATAGCGCGCGCGGCGCGCACGTAAGCACGGTAGAAAGGGAGAGAGCGAGAGACCTTGCGAGTGTCTCTCGCTCTCTCCCGTGCGCTCGCTATGTATGCGCGCAGTATACAACAAACCCCCTGACACACACACACACACACATTGAGCATGCTACAAAACCCATTAAAAGCAACAATTATTAACAGTACTTACAGGTTGTGATTCGGAGGAGGAAGCCGATCCAAATAAACTTGGTACTAAACGTTCCTTCAGTATCAACCGACTCGCGAATGCGACTTGAAAGCATTTATGTTTGTAAAGGAATCCTCATTAAAATGATGCGAACACAGCTCAAGGTGGCTATACTTGTGTGGTATAGTTGTAAATATAAACTCTAGCCAGATTCTTCACATGCTCGTCCCTGGGCAGTGAAAAAAAAGTTCGCTTTTGATTCGCACTTCAGAACAGCTCGTCGACATGATGTTTTCACTGGTGTCTGGCGCGCGCAATGAGTGGGCGTGTCTTATTCAAATAATTTGTACAAGTGACGTACGAAAGTTAGAGAAAATGCATCGTTCGTCTATCGATTCATATCAGCGACTTAGAGTCGACTCTTACATTTGAGAGACAATAACTTTGTATACGGTGAACTTTCATATTTAAAACTTTGCAGGATGTTTTTGTTCACTTAGATCTATGTTACACACTACATGAAGGGCAATTTTCAAAATTCCATGATAGGTACCCTTTAATGTAGCCTATAAATTCATGTATATGTCCAAAAAACGGATAATGTTATACTTTGTAGTAGTGCTATAATTGCCGCGTAATAATCTGTTTGGTTGTAAAATGTATTACCTTAATGAAATGAAATCGATTGTATCGTCCTGTGGAATCATTCATTCACAGACAACTTACGAAGATGTTCAGTTCAACTAATCTTCATCGCTGGCAAAAATATTATGCATTTTCAGATTTGCTTTCACTAGACTAAACTAGGTCCATGGCCACGCCACTTCATCCAACGCTCTTGATGTTCTTAAATCTTCCTGTTATGACTCCGAGTCGAGTGTGAATTGAAAGTGCTTCAGACGATTCAGTGCATGCAGGAACTGAAAAACTGATTCGCGAACCGATTTAGATAGATCTGCCAACTTGTTTGATGAAGTCTTTGAATAGAATCGACTCAGAGTGTTTCATTTGTGAATTGAGCATCGCTCATGCACCTAAAAAAGATACAGCGTGCTTGGGATAAACTACGCATTTAACAACATGTATTGCATTAAAATAAAGTAACGAGAGGAACATCACCCAACATAACGAAGTAAAAGTACAGAAAACTTTCAGCAGAAAAAAAGTGCGGAGATGACCTCACACCACGGTAGGCATCTCATTAACGCAATATTGCGGTGATGTGGTTATTGTCACACCCCTAATCTTATCTTGAAAAAATGCAAGAAACCTGTTGCAGAGTTCTGCTGTTGGTTCGGTATGGATTTGGTTTTTAGGATTGAGGAGATTTATGGTGGAAAAATGCTGTTTGGAATTTCCTGGACTGTTATTGATAATGTTGGAGTAGTAGATGGACCGAGCTTGTTTAAGTGCCGCTGCGTAGGCCTTCTGGTGATATTTGTAGGCTAGCTTGTGAACCACCAGGCCAGATGATTTGACATGCCTATCAATGGCACAGCCACCAGCCTTCATCTTGCGCAGTTCATCCGTGAACCAGGGGACAGAACGAGAGAAAAACACAGTTTTGTTTTGAGGGGGGGCATGTATATACTGTACAGGAGGCAGTGGAGAGAATAGTTGTAGTGTTCAACTGATTCGTTGACTGATGGATGATTGACTGTAGCCAGCAGTTTGAGATCAGAGTACAAGATGGCAGGGTTGATGTTTTTTATGTTGCGAAAATGAATATCACGTTTAGGCTTAGGGAGGGGTGACGGGCAGGAAACATCCATGGAGATGATGCTGTGATCGGAAATTCCCAGGTCGTATACCAGAAGATTTTTGATGGAAGGAGAGTCAGAAATAACCAGGTCTAAAGTGCGCCCCCTGATGTGAGTAGGAGCATCAACTTGCTGTATGAGATTGAGACAGTCCAGAACATTTAGAAATTCAGCTGCCAATGGAAAGGAGGGATTTTCAATTTGAATGTTCATATCGCCAAGTATAATATTATTGGAGGAAAAAGAGCAGAAAGAGGTGAGGAGATCATGAATCTCTGCGATAAAGGATGGGTGAGGTTTGGGCGGCCGGTAGATCAGTACTGCATTTATCTTGGAGGGGTGTTTTGATTTGAAAGCGTACACATCAGGAAGAGACAGAGGAGAAAGCTTGAGAAATAACGGTAAATTATTTCGCGGTAAATAACCGCCAGGCCACCACCTCGACCAGTGCTGCGAGGCCTGTGCAGATAACTGTATACAGGGGGACAAGCTTAATTTAATGATGAAAAAACCTCAGGTTGATGCCAGGTCTCAGTGAGGCACATCAGGTCAATATCTTTCTCAAGAATATGATCATGTATCAGGCTAGATTTATTTGACAAAGACTGTACGTTAAAAAGTAGGATTTATGGTCAGTAGACTTCTGGATGGGGCGGAGCAGGCTGAGATCCACTCCTCGCCTTCCATCATATACTGCGTGCCGTAATCTCGCGATGTTCCCAGCGATATTCCATACCATGATGGCGGCACTCTGATGACGTGTCCGCGATGTGGCAGGAAGGGCAGCGGACCAAACGGAAGAGACAGGGCCAGCGTCGGGAGGCTGGATGCAAGTAAACTTTCTCCGCGAGTTTCCAGGGTCCGATCGCTGGAGCAAGCATCAGCTATGGCTCTGGGAAAACACAGCGGATCCATCGGCTGCATACGAACCGGGCAGGAGGAGAAAATCCGGGGCGCGATTCAGCTGAGGAGGCGGCTCTCAAGTGACCTTTAAGTCGACCAATCAGACCGGCACGTTTCCCACATTTTCTAGAACACTTTCTCAGAGGTGGTGGGCACGATAGCCATCGTCGGTGTTCAGATCCGTAGAATCTGTTAGGTACATTGGAGCGAGACTTTTGGTCGCGGTCCCTCCGAGGAGAGACTGTAGGCATATGGCGCAGATGATCAGGAATATCCATCAGCACCGGTGTTAGCTGCAATCAGATGGCAACAGGGTCTCTGACCAAGACCTGAAGTCGAGGAGGATCATATGCCAGCAGAAAGGATACATATTGGAAGGAAAAAAATAGTAGGAACAAAACAGACTCGACAGAAAAGGAGCGAGGCAGACGGCTTGCCAGAACGGGCGCCATCTTCCAGTATGCATCTTATAACATCTTATAATGTGCCTCAAACAGAGTAGCGTATCACTGAGAAACGTCCTGCTCGAGTCGTCCTTGCGATTAAGGTTCGGGTTCAATAACAAGTATAGGAGCCAAATGTGTGTATCTTTTATTTGGGCCACTAGATGGTGCTGTAGGTTCATGTATATATATGTGTGTGGGATAAACAGGTAGTTAGGAGGTGTTGACCCCGGAAGGGCAAACAAGTTTTTGACCGCTACGGCGGAGTTTTACAAATGCTGTTGTCATGCTAAGTTCTTGGAATCCTCGTGCTTGTGGACTTTATGTATTGTGCATCTGTGTGGAGGACAATAAAAATGGTAATATTGCAACGAAGACTATGCGTCTGGATCTAACTTACACATAACAACAGGTTTAATATTAGCCGCCTGGCGTGTCATAACAAGTGGCTATGGGACAACAACTCTAGCACAGTATTAGACTGGCTATTATAACAAGTTCTTCCAATGTTTCATCATCGGACTCGCGCTCGCATTAATATGGTCAAATCGACGTCATTGTTCGTTACTGTGTTTAGTTTACAGTGTAAGAAGCCTCAGGACACACAGAGCTGACGTTGTAATGGCAATGGGCGTTTTTGTTTTCGATGCGCTGTACACGGTAAACCAATCACAATAGACTGAGCTGTCTGGCCAATCAAAACAGAATAGCTTGCAAAAAGAAGGGATTTAGAGGGATAGATTCATTTGACGAGTCGTTTGAGAATCATTGAAAATGTGATGATGTGCAAATGTGTATTATTCAATTCAATTTAAATTTATTTTTATAGAGCTTTTCACAATATGTGAAATGTGAAATTAAACTTTTTTTTACTTTTGATGCATGTAAACATGTTGTAGGAGACTTCACAACAACATTATGAAACTATAAAATAGCATAATAGGGGCCCTTTAATAAACCTGTTTCTTAATTCGCCACCTTTGTCTTGAGTCTCTGTACCATAACAGATGACCAGACCATAACTGAATGCACTATGAGCCTCCTGCACCCAAAATGGCCATCCACTTGAGAAATATGTGGAGGATTTCCTAGAGCTAGCCTCGACCGTCTACATGGAGGATGATTTGCTCATGTTCCGGTTCCATGGAGGTTTGGACGAACCCCTGCACTCTCGAATGCCATGGAATGTGCATGGCTGCACGTTAGAACAATACGTCCTATATGCATTCCTGCTCAGTCAATCCACATCCAGAACACCACATCTTCTCCCATCATGTACAGAGTCCTCTCCTGAATACCGTCCAGATTCACGTCCTGCCGAGACCACCCTTCCAAGGTCTTGTTCCGCCGAGACCACCCTTCCAGAGTCTTGTCCTGTCGAGACCGCTCTTCTGGGGTCTCATTCCGCCAAGACCACCCTTCCAGAGTCTTGGTCCGCCAAGACCACCCATCCAGAGTCTTGTCCCGTCGAGACCGCCCTTCGGGGTCTCATTCCGCCGAGACCACCATTCCAGGGTCTTGTTCCGCCAAGACCACCCTTCCAGAGTCTTGTCCCGCCAAGACCACTCTTCCAGAGTCTTGTCCCGCCAAGACCACCCTTCCAGAATCTCGTCCCGCCGAGACCGCCCTTCTGGGGTCTCATTCCGCCGAGACCACCCTTCCAAGGTCTTGTTCCGCCGAGACCACCCTTCCAGAGTCTTGTCCTGTCGACACGGCTCTTCTGGGTCTCATTCCGCCGAGACCACCCTTCCAGAGTCTTGGTCCGCCAAGACCACCCATCCAGAGTCTTGTCTCGTCGAGACCGCCCTTCTGGGGTCTCATTCCACCGAGACCACCATTCCAGGGTCTTGTTCCGCCAAGACCACCCTTCCAGAGTCTTGTCCCGCCAAGACCACCCTTCCAGAGTCTTGTCCCGCCAAGACCACCCTTCCAGAATCTCGTCCCGCCGAGACCGCCCTTCTGGGGTCTCATGCCGCAGAGACCCCCCTTTCCAGAGTCTCCAGAGACTGTTCACGTCACGCCCACCATGTTGGACTGTTCACGTCACGGCCTCCCGAAGGGCCGTCTCTGCCATGGCCGCCCGAAGGGTCGTCTCCGTCCTGGTCCCCTAGGTATATATAGGTATATAGGTATATATTTAGGTATAAAAACAAACGCGGAGTTGGCTTTCATCCCTATTGTGATGCTTTCTCCGGTGTGTTGAAAGTCTCGAGTGGCCGGTACCATGAGTGCTCGCTCTTGAGTTCGAGCACGCGCACGAGCGCGCTTGTAAAAATTGGTTGCAATCTGAAATATCACCGCTAGAGGCCGCTAAAAGATACACATAGCCCCTTTAATTCAAGAAATTTCAATTTATGACAATTGACTGAAGCCAGAGCCAATGGAGAAAGTCTTTGCGTGTGGAGACTCAGCCCCCTTTCGGAGACCCCGCCACTTTCTGAGATCTCCATTATGCAGTTAAACCTACAGCCAATCAAGTTCTTCGGGATCACTTGAAAACACACAGGCAGGTTTGCTGAAGCAAGTTGAAAAAAACTGATCCATTTATCATCCAATCCTGCTCCTGGAGAGCCACTATCCAGCAGAGTTTTGATCCCTTCTAAGAGACACCAAATTGAGTTTTTTTTCACAAATTTTATCATCTGTATGCCAAAAAAAAAACATTTATACTTTTTGTAATATATCATTAGCAAAATATATAATAATCTTTTAAGTAAAGGGTTATTGCGTGTGACCTTTGATTTCTTCTGTGATGTGATGTCACTAAAATGTTGCTGTGATGAATATAACGCTTGTTCTGATAAACAAGGCTCATAACTAGTAACCAGTGATAAGATTATGTTGGCAGTAGCAACATGGAATAAAGGATATAGATTTTAGTTACCTAGCAGAGCAGGGTGTGAATTATTCATTGTTGTCACGTATCTTTACAGCCTGTTCAATTGCAGACCAAAGTCCAGCAAAAAGGTCTTTAGATTTATGGCAATGGATGACTGCATATTATTAAGAAAGAAGTCATGTAAGTGTAACCGTCATTGTTACAAAATAAACTCATGATCTTGTATCATTAAATCATCCTATTTTGTTGTTATGGGCAGTTTCATTATCCTTCCCATTACTCCGTCCACTTACTAAGTAAATAATTCAAGTTAAAATGATTTCATTATGTGACAAAGATGTAACGTGATACAAGAAGCCAAGAAAAGGTCAAAAGCAAAGTCTATCGGTTTAAAATCTCAGATATCCTCAAATAAACGTGTAACATGAAACTATTTCCATACAATCCCTCCCACATTACTCCTCATTATTGGTCTTTATGAAGCACCTTTGATACTTGCTTACACCAGAGGCAATAACTGTTTATGGGATACAATAAAGAGCAGCTCAGAGAGAGAAATTACACAAGAAATATTCATTCTCCTCACTGTCAGCCTACATGATACAGGCGGCACTGACAGTGAATTATGGAAAAGATGGATTTATTCTCGGTTTTATTTATTTTAGCTTGTCTTCATGTCCACAGTGCTAGGAGTGCTATTGGTAAGTCAAAATTCATTCATAACCAGCTGAAGTATACATTTTTAATTGATACATTTGGATGAGGCCTAACTTACTTTTATAAAATATATCTAGTCCTATATATTTAGCTGTTGTCTACTGTTAAAAAGCATGTGTTTTACAGGACAAAGGTCTTCTAATTAAGTAAAATGCAAGATTTAATAGGAAAACGCTTTATTCAATAATATAAGTGAAATGATTTAAGATTAAAATGGCATAAGGTTGAACATTGGTGTAATATTAGTTTTCCAATCAGAGATTAGAATGACAACTGTACTCTTCATGTCACCAGCATATCAGTAAACATAATGTAAATTAAAATGAATCATAAAACTGTATGCCCATGTTTAAATTGTTATTCATCTTGTTGTTACAGTATTGTGTGATTTAGGCCATTTTGTGCTACCGTGGCGTGTTCAGGCTTTAAGCTGTTTGTTAAGTCCTCAAACCAATGACTTGTTTCTGTCTCAGGTACTGCAGAGATAAACTGTGCAACTGGAACCGATAACATAATTGGGAATATCGAGGAGGGATTTGAAGGTGAGAAATGTCAACAATATTAGATGCTTCTTTTCACATTTGTAAATTATATGATTTTTATTGAAACACAAAATAATTGATATTTGATCAAAACCCCTCTGTGGTCATTCAAAATGCATTTGATTGTGAATATTAAGAGTAGTAATGCAAGAACAATTCTGGCATTATCTAGCATTTATGTTTAGATTGTGTGTCAGAATATGTATTTGGTCTGGCCTTCAGGAGTTGTAGAGATTATCACTGATATTGGACCTGATGATCATCTGGTGCTGGAGCCACATCTCTTTCCCATTGGTGTAACATTTCTGGAGCTGGTTTACTCTAATGGAGACTCAACCGCTACTGTACGAACCGTCAAACCACTGGATGCTGATGTACTAAAGGAGGTTTGTCTCTCACTGATCCACACACATGACATATGTATATGTGTATACACTTACCTAAAGGATTATTAGGAACATCTGTTCAATTTCTCATTAATGCAATTATCTAATTAACCAATCACATGGCAGTTGCTTCAATGCATTTAGGGGTGTGGTCCTGGTCAAGACAATCTCCTGAACTCCAAACTGAATGTTAGAATGGGAAAGAAAGGTGATTTAAGCAATTTTGAGAGTGGCATGGTTGTTGGTGCCAGACGGGCCGGTCTGAGTATTTCACAATCTGCTCAGTTACTGGATTTTCACGCACAACCATTTCTAGGGTTTACAAAGAATGGTGTGAAAAAGGAAAAACATCCAGTATGCGGCAGTCCTGTGGGCGAAAATGCCTTGTTGATGCTAGAGGTCAGAGGAGAATGGGCCGACTGATTCAAGCTGATAGAAGAGCAACTTTGACTGAAATAATCATTCGTTACAACCGAGGTATGGAGCAAAGCATTTGTGAAGCCACAAACACGCACAACCTTGAGGCGGATGGGCTACAACAGCAGAAGACCCCACCGGTACCACTCATCTCCACTACAAATAGGAAAAAGAGGCTACAATTTGCAAGAGCTCACCAAAATTGGACAGTTGAAGACTGGAAAAATGTTGCCTGGTCTGATGAGTCTCGATTTCTGTTGAGACATTTAGATGGTAGAGTCAGAATTTGGCGTAAACAGAATGAGAACATGGATCCATCATGCCTTGTTACCACTGTGCAGGCTGGTGGTGGTGGTGTAATGATGTGGGGGATGTTTTCTTGGCACACTTTAGGCCCCTTAGTGCCAATTAGGCATCGTTTAAATGCCACGGCCTACCTGAGCATTGTTTCTGACCATGTCCATCCCTTTATGGCCACCATGTACCCATCCTCTGATGGCTACTTCCAGCAGGATAATGCACCATGTCACAAAGCTCAAATCATTTCAAATTGGTTTCTTGAACATGACACTGAGTTCACTGTACTAAAATGGCCCCTACAGTCACCAGATCTCAACCCAATAGAGCATCTTTGGGATGTGGTGGAACGGGAGCTTAAGGGCCCTGGATGTGCATCCCACAAATCTCCATCAACTGCAAGATGCTATCCTATCAATATGGGCCAACATTTCTAAAGAATGCTTTCAGCACCTTGTTGAATCAATGCCACGTAGAATTAAGGCAGTTCTGAAGGCGAAAGGGGGTCAAACACAGTATTAGTATGTAGTTCCTAATAATCCTTTTGGTGAGTGATATGTGTATATATCTTCAGTGTAATTAATCATTAACTACAAACAAACAATAGCTACTGACTGACAGTCAACCGTTTCCCATTCTGGCATAGTTGGTAGTATCACATTTTATTTTTTTAATCTCATAAAGAAAGGAAGTGCAACATGTCTCTGTGTGTTTTATTTCTTCTAGTCAGGAGGGACTTTGTATTATTCACTCACTTGCCCAAACCCGTCGGTAAGTTTAAACAATAATGTTATCAAATTATTTAATAAGACAAAGTATTATAGAAATAAAGATTCAGCACATAAACCTTCACTATAAAGTCTTCATTCTCCATTTCAGCTGAAAAACATCAGGAGGTTAGAAGTTCGGGATGTCAATGACAATCCTCCGATCTTCCAGAGTAAAACATACAGCGCCACAGTGTCAGAGGTGTGTGTAATGTCACATCTTTATACAGCAGAAGTGTGTAATGTTACATCTTTATACAGCAGAAGTGTGTAATGTCACATCTTTATACAGCAGAAGTGTGTAATGTCACATCTTTATACAGCAGAAGTGTGTAATGTCACATCTTTATACAGCAGAAGTGTGTAATGTCACATCTTTATACAGCAGAAGTGTGTTTGATCACAGAGACTCACATCTCTTTGTAAACTGTGTCTTTTGCTCCAGACGACAGCTGTGGGTTCAGATGTGCTCAGAGTGAAGGCTGAAGATGCAGATGTTTCCCCAGAAAACAACAATATTTTATATTCTATACTGGTGAGTCATGAATGATTATCATATATTTGATATAGTATTAACACAGCAGGTTTACACAAAATCAATCAATCTGTCAATCAATTAAAGATTTAATCATGCCCAATTTCATGTTTTTTTTTTTTTAGTTACTGTTTTGATATTTGCAGATTATTTTAAAGGAAAGGAAACTAAATAATATATAATTAATCTGTAAGTGTTTTATTTTAATTCATCACTTCATATTCATTAACAGCCTCCAGCACCAGATGAATTTGAAGCGAGAGGTGACGGAAACATCAGGTTGAAACAACGTCTGAACTACAACATTGCTCAACAGTACATCTTCACTGTGCAAGCTAAAGTAAAGACAAACTCTCTGACATCCAACTAACCTCCAGATTAATTTGATCATTAAACTCCAAACTTGCTTTAGCAGCCTATTCTCTTTAAAGGAATAGTTCACACAAAAATGAAATCTCGAGCAACGCAAAAGGAAATGTTTAGCAGAATGTCTGCTTTTTCCATACAATGAAAGTGGATAAGGACCCGGAACAAATTCTCATTTTTGGATTAACTATAATTTAAAGGTAGATAGTAATACAAACCGTATGTTTTTTTGTTTTGTTTTGCAGGATATAGGAGGTCTCAATGACAACACAACAGTTACAATAACAGTTAAAGATTTTGACAATCTAAACCCTTATTTTGATCACAGTCTCTACAAGGCATCCATTGAGGAAAATCGGGTAAATAACGTCATGGTCAATATTTAAACGCATGTCTGATCAAACAAATAAAACCCTCCATGTCTTTTCTGTCCATGCACAGATAGGACAGTTTTCAGACGTCACTCCTGAGGCCATAAAAGCTCAAGATGGCGACACGGGCATCAACGCGCCTGTACTTTACAGCATAACAGCAGGTGCGGTTAACAGAGAATTTACAACACACTTACATGACATGCGTCCTAATCTAAATAACCTCCTCCACCTTTTTACAAATAAAGTTTCTCTGTAGATGTGTGAGAGCTAGAGGGGAAACACTGATTTTAAAAACGATAATATAGATAAATTCAGTCAATGTGATCAAACAAGCACTTTACACCACTAATAACAGACTTCTATTTTCTATTTCTTAATATTCTATATTAAGTTTCTGATAATAACACAGCAAATATCCACATTTCTGTTCTAGCCTTTCCAAATGAATATCAAAGCAACTTTGACATTGATCAAAACAGTGGAGTCATCTCTGTGAATACAGCGCTAGACAGAGAGGAAATCGACCAGATAACTGTTCACATACAGGTATCAGACGTTTATGAAGACATTCATGAATCTGAAGAGATATTGTGTTTGTTTATATTTTCTATTCATCATTTCCTTATAAATAGGCAACTCAGCAGGATGACGCCAGTAAGACGGCTAACGCTGTGGTGTCCGTCACCATTGAGGATGTGGATGATAACCCTCCAAAATTTGACCAGGATGAATACACCGTATCTATTCTGGAAAATTCACCACAGGATCAGTTTGTGCTTCAGACTAGAGTCACTGATCTAGACCTGGTACTGATCCTGAAAACATCACTGTCTGTTTGTAAAGTAATATAATTATTGTGAGATTCAGCCCAAAAATGCATGAGAAAAGAACTTACTGACATATTTTTTCTAGGGAGGATTTGAAGGAACATTCCGGATTATTCCAGAATCCGTACCTTTTTCCATTAGGCCTGATGGAACAATTCTGGTGAAAAATGCTGCGGATCTAGACAGAGAAACTACAGCCAGCTTCAATTTTCAAGTAACAATAAGTCTCATTTTATCATTATCACTGATTTTTCAGAAATTAAGAATTATAATGTAATAAGCAACTGATAGCAACTGATTAATGTAATAAGAAACATAATAAACTGCGTAATAAGCAATATGGCTTTTTTCTCTCCAAAATCTAAAGGTTGAAGCACAAGAAAACCTTCCTTCCACCAACAAAGCAACAGCCAACGTGACCATCGTCCTGCTGGATGAGAATGATAATAGTCCACAGTTTACAACTTCCAAGTATCAGGGCAAAGTTTTCGGCAATCAGACTACTGGAATGCTGGTTGTCAAGGTGACAATTCAATGTTTTGTTGAGTCATTTAATCGTTTTCCAGCACAATCAATATTTTAGTACATTTCTGGAAATTATGGAACCATTATGTCATTATAAGATGACTACTATACCATAAACATTGGACTAAAGTTATTAAATGTACATACATTTTCATCTAAGGTCGAAGCAACAGACCTGGATGAAGGTCAAAATGGTGAAATCAGCTACTCCATTGAGTTTGGAAATGACGAGGGTTTTTTCACCATTAGTGAAGATGATGGGGCGATTACGATACTTAAAACAATCCCACTTGTGGAAAACAGAGTCCTTCAGTTTTCACTCTATGTGACAGCAAAAGATGGTGAGTTATAATTTTATGGACGTATACCTGGCTGTGGATACTTTCCGGTTGGCTTAAAAACCACTGCACTGCCTTTTCATACATTTAGGGGGCGCTATAAGCAGATCGACTTCAGCAATGGTGGATGTCAAGGCACCTGGAGATTCTCATCCTCAGTTCCTTCAGAAGACCTACCAGGGGAAAGTAGAGGAGGACCAGTTAGAGGCAGACATTGTCAAGGTCCTTACACCACAAAGAGTTTCCTTATAAGATCTGATATACAAGCATTTGATGACAACAATATGGTCTAAATGACAACCAGCTAACTAACAACTCTTTATTTAAAGAATTACAAACAGCTAGAGATATTTTTACCAATCTTGCTACAATATGTATCGGCTCAGCCTGAGGACACTTGCAAAAATGGCAGATCCTAGCCACTTGGTGGCGCTATAACAAGAAAAACATGAAATTGGCTATAACTCTGAAACCATTGGTCTACTTGAAATTTCATAAGGGTCCCGTGAGGGTCTATGAGGGCAGTCTCGTATCTCAAAAAACATGAAAAATTCTGTCATTATTACTCACCTTCATGCTGTTACGAACCCATATTTTATTTCCACGGAATACAACAGGAGAAATTTACAAGTGTTCAAGCTATTTTGTTTTTCATACAACTGTCAATCTTCAAAAAGCACACCAAAAACACCATTAAAGGACCATCAAAGACTTGTTCACTATATTTCCAAGTCTTCTGAAGTTATCTGACAGCTTTGTGTAAGAAACAGACTAAAATAATAATTATGTACCTAAATTCAGGACTTGTTATTTAGCATGCATCCCTTTAAATGTTTTTGAGTTCTCACATACAAGTAACAATGGAAATCTGATAAACAGTCTAATCATGAACCAATGTGTCCCATTCACAGGTGGACTTTTTGTCCATTGATCCTATTGTTCCTGTCACCTTAGCAGTTGAGACCGAAGCTGACAAGTTTTCCATAAACCAGGCTACAGGTGTCCTCTCGACCAAAGTCAAACTAGACTTTGAGGAGAAGAGCAGCTACACTGTGCAGCTGTCGATAACAGATGGATCTAACCGAGACGAGGCATCAGTCCTGGTCGAGGTGCTGGACATCAATGACAACAGTCCAGTGTTTGAAAATAACCCTGCTACGGTCTCAGTAGCAGAGGATCTCAAGGTGGGAGATAATGTAACATTGGTTACAGCAACGGATGCGGATGCAGGGTTTAATGGGGAAGTGCGGTACACTCTCCAGGGAGGTGCTGGGAGGTTTAATGTTGACCAAGAAACAGGAGTGATAACACTAGCTGATTCCCTTGACAGGGAGACCCAAGATATGTACCAGTTAGTGATCACTGCCCAAGATCAGGGTCGCCCGTCACGTTCCGCCACCACCAATCTGGACATCTCCGTTACTGACATTAATGACAATGCTCCCATATTTTCCAAACAACTGTATGAGACCACAGTGTCTGAGCATGCTGAAGTAGGAACAGCTGTGGTAGATGTCATGGCAACAGACAAAGACGATGGTCATAATGCTTTCGTGACCTATTACATTATCAAACAGGAGCCCTCTTCAATACCACCCGTCTTTAGCATCGAAGCAGAGTCTGGTAGGATAATCCTTGCTGAAAAACTGGATTATGGCAAAGCCAAGCGCTACACTCTAGAGGTGGAGGGACAAGATGGAGGAACTCCTGTTCTCAATGGCAGTGCTACTGTAACAGTGTGGGTGGAGGATGTTAACGATAAAGCGCCTGTGTTCAGTATGGACCAGTACAACGTGTCCGTTAATGAAAACCTTGCTGGTGGAACTGTTTTGGCTTTTTTGGAGGTTACAGATGAGGATGAGGTGAGAGAAGGAAAGCAGACTACACAAGACCTAAATAACCTTCAAATTAACAAGCCAACATCCCTAGTCTGTTTTGATGTACTTACCTTTTCTAGTTTTCTCTCTGATTAGGGTGGGTTCTCTAAAGGTCACTTTATCATGGATAGCGATACCTTCGTTATCAACAGTCAAGGAGTAATATCACTCCGGAGCGACGCTACCTTGGATAGAGAAACTGTAGACAAATACACCATACAGGTAAAAATCAATTGCAATCATTTCTTAAATCCAACTATTTACAAAATGTTCAGGGTGACTGTTCATTCTGAATGGGATGCTTGCATTGTCTTTCTCAGGTTGTAGCTGTAGACCAGCCTGTCGATGGTTTAAGCTCCACAGCTCAGGTCATCATCACTGTTCTGGACGTCAACGACAACAACCCACAATTCCTTCCTCTCCCAGAGCCCATTGAGATTCAGGAAGGTGTGTACACACCCTCGTCACCTGGAGAGGTGTGCAAAATCTCAGCCACAGACGCTGACATTGGAGACAACGGACGTGTCACCATCACTACTTCCTCTTACAGCAAATTCTTCAGCTTCAGAGATGTGAGGACATAAACCTATTCACATGACAATGTATTGTCAGATGTTCAGATCTTTATTTTTTTAAAATCTATTCATTTATTTCATTCCTTCAGGATGGGACTCTACTAGCCATCGAGGAGCTGGATCGAGAGACACAGGATGTGTATGATGTGGTCATTGTTGCTGTGGATCATGGGATGCCACAGGGAAATGTAATTTCCTTTTCTTTTGTACGATTTGTGATGTGAATGTGCACTTTAAAACAGTTTTGTGATTGTACTAATTGGTACATTCTTTGTCATAACCTCATATGGTGTTGTCATAGTTCCCAGAGTGCAGGAATACCGTCCTACAGACTCTAGATCCAACCCTGCTCCAAAACACTTGTCTGTTGTTTTTAAGTTATCATGAACCTCTTAAGCTGGCTCAGGTGTGATTGATTAGGGTAGGACCCAAACTCTGCATGATGGTAGCCCTTGGATTAGACAAACATTCGAGTTTGCTCTAAAGCAGGGGTAGCCAACCCTGCTCACCGGAGAGCTAATTTCCACAAGAGTTGAGCTCCAACCCTAAAGAAACTCGCCTGAACCAGCTGCACAGGGTGTTCAGGATTACTTAAAAACTACAGGCAGGTGTGTTGGAGCAGAGTTGGGGGGCTAAACTCTTTAGGATGGTAGCCCAGCAGGAGCAGAGTCGGGGGGGGGGGGGGCTAAACTCTTTATGGTGGTAGCCTAGCAGGAGCAGAGTTGGGGGGGGGGGGCTAAACTCTTTAGGATGGTAGCCCAGCAGGAGCAGAGTTGGGGGGGGGGGGGGGGGGGGGGGGATGGGGGGATTGGGGTAGCCTAGCAGGAGCAGAGTTGGGGGGGGCGGGGGTGCCTAAAATCTCCTTTAGGATGGTAGCCAGCAGGAGCAGAGTTGGGGGGGGGGGGTGGGGGGGGGGAGCTAAACTTTTTATGGTGGTAGCCTAGCAGGAGCAGAGTTGCTCTAAAGGTTATATTCAATCTAGATTCTAGATGTATATTTAGATTTATCCCTAAATGACACCTATAGCAAACCCCATGTAGTTGTTTTTAATGTCACACAGATGATCTACTTCTAAGTAGGCTACTCTTAACAAAGATGTTGCACTGAGGATCCAACTGTCAATATTCAAAACTATAGATACATGATACTACAATCCTTAAGTTAGATACTACAGATTGCAAATATGAACTTTCTTGGTTGCTTGGGTTAATTTTCTGCAGAACATCACCACAGTGAGGGTCAGTATCACAGATGTCAATGACAACGCTCCAGTTTTCGGCTCTGACACCTACAGCAAAAGCATTCTGGTTAAAGACGCCAAGGTTGGAGATGTGCTGCTGACGCTCTCGGCCACAGATAAAGATGCTGGAAACAACTCGCTAATTAGTTACAGGTAAGCTTAAGACTAAACTTCCATTTCTTTAGGATCAATAATATGAAGGCTAAACCATGAACACACTTACTTACATCAATCCTTTAAGACAGATGCATGAATGTTGTCTTTCTGTAGTTTCTCTGTAGACTCCTCAATGGTTGCATTGGATGATAAAACAGGAGTCATAACTTTGACCTCTGACCTTAGCGGGATCACAGAAGACACGCTGCTAAACCTCACTGCTATAGCGACAGATCATGGAACACCAGCAGAATCTGATAGAGGTTTGGGTTTAGTTTGCATAATTCCTTTAGTGATTCTGGTGTTAAAACAATGCAGATAACGTGAGCAATTCTTATTGGGAGCAGTTAATTCCCCCTTCAGTATTCAAACCTGATCTGATAAACATGTCAAGACTAACATCTTTCTTCTCTCTTTAGCCGAAGTCTTGATCTACTTCAAAATTGCCTCTCTCATTGAGAGTGTGATTTTTGAAAACTCCTCCTACAAATTCACAATAAAAGAGAATGAACCTGAGGCCTCAATAGTGGGGAAGGTCAAGGCATTAACAGGAAGTCCAGTGGTTACGGTCAGTTATAACATGAAGTCACATGAGGATGTCTTCTCTGTGGATGGTGAGGGAACCATAAAAGCTCTGATACCGCTGGACAAGGAGAAAGAGGAGTGGTACATCCTGACAGTAGAAGCCATAGACTCCAGTGATCCAACTCCAAACACTGCAGAGACAACGGTATATTATTCTTGTTATTACATGGGAAGCTAGCTAAAATACATATTGAGTAGTTGACCTTTAGAAGACAATACAACACAATTGCCACTATAGCACTTCTTGATGCAGCCGAGAATGCACTAAAAACCTTTGTTGTATTATGAATTGCATTCTGACACATTTCAGAATGCAATGACTTAAGCTTGTGAAATTAAAAGTGTTTGTGCTCACATATTTGCATAGAATGTGTTTCTGGCCTAAGTCTTGCTGTTCCAACACTTAGTCAAGTCAAAGTTTTTCTTCTAAAAAGAAAGCTGCAACAGGGCTCACTTTCTCTCTTTCTCTCACAATCTTCAGGTCAGCGTTCAGGTTGAGGACGTGAATGAGGCTCCTGTGTTTGACGCTGAAACATATAGTGCAGAAATTTTCAGTATCTCTCCCTACAAATTCCCTATAGTAAAGATCCAGGTGAGTGTGGCTTGGCATATTCATCAGATATAAATGCAATGGATGTAGTCAGATCTATTTTAAATATAGTGGTGTTTGCTAAGGTAAGCATCATGGCAGTTTCTTCAGGTTTTTTGGTGTCTGAAATATGTGGTGGTGTGTGTTCCTCAGGCGTCGGACCCTGATGTGGGCGAGAGCTCAGAACTGCAGTATTCCCTGCTGGAGTCCTCAACTCTGCTGGATGTGGAGGCAAGCACTGGTCAGGTCTACGTACTGGATGTATCCAGTTTTGGAGACTATCTGTTCACCTTTCAGGTTAAAGCCACTGACAAACATGGGCTGTTCTCGACTACAACAGTAAAGGTGAGCAGAAACAGAGAGAAAACAAGAGAACGCTTTTGTAAGACCAATGGCATTTTGATTGAGAATGGAGCAGTAGAACAGAGCAGTCAATGCAAAGAATAAAATTAAAAGTCTCGTGTTTGCCGCCTACAGATCACCGTGAAAGAAATTGCAAGTGACAATGCCGTGGTCATCTCCCTAAACCAGCCTGTGTTCACAGTTGAGAAGAAGACACCAGAGATTGAAGAGTGAGTAGGAGAATTGCCATTTCCCAGCCCACTTTTCATCGGGACAGAAAGGAAATATAATCACTATATCATGATTTAATGTGTTTTGAGAAAAGAGAGTAAGGGGAAATATGTTTACCCAAATAGTTCACCAAAGATTGCACCAATTTTGTAATTTTTATACTCAGGCTTATGTCATTCTAAACCCTGAACCACTGTAAGACAAAAGGAAAGTGTTTTCAAAATTACCCTGCAGCTCTTTTCCATTTAACAACAGTTCAGAGTGACCATGACCAAGCTAAAAAAAAGAAAGAAAAGAATGGTAAATGGACTGCATTTATATAGCGCTTTCACAGACCCAATGGCCACCAAAGCGCTTTACATATTGCCTCTCATTCACCCATTCATACACACATTCATACACCGACGGTGGTGTCAGCCATGCAAGGCGCCATCCAGCTCGTCGGGAGCAGCTGGGGTTAGGTGTCTTGCTCATGGACACCTCGACACTTGGTCAGGTGGAACCGGGGATCGAACCACCAATCTTTCGGTTTGTAGACAATCTACATGAACCACTGAGCCACTGCCGCCCCGGCAAGAAGACATAAAAAAGTTCATATGCACACCATTCCAAGTCTTCTAAAGTCATATAATAGATTTTTAAGAGAAAAAGACTGAATCTGTATTATTCACTCATAATCTCAAGAACTGAGACTGGGTCAGTGAGTAAACCTCGAAAACCCATCTTATTTGAATGAATCATACTTTTGAACGAATTTAATCTTAGCTTAGCTTTGTATTAACCTAAATTATTTGTATTTTTTTAAAAATCCTATATAATACCACTGAAGGATATCTAGAGACCAGAAAATAACAGACACTTAGATATGGGCTCTTTTGACTTTGGCCAGTAAGCAACCACTCAGAACCCCCTAGCAACAACATGGCAATGCTCTAGTAACACAACCGCATAGTAACAACCTGGAAACCAACTAGCAACACCCTGGCAAAGGCAGATGACAAACTAGCACCCACATAACACTGCTCTGACACCAAGAACACCAGAGTATCCACATACTGTACTTGTTACAAGCCACTCAAAACATATTAGCAATTGCAAACCCTAGCATCAGTTTCTTTGAAAAATATTTAAACAGTTTGGTGTTTGAAATAGCAGATATTAGCGTTAGCCATCATTTACCAAATGCAGAATTGTATATTAGACTTTAGCCCCCGGTTTCACAGACAAGGCTTAAGCCTAAAGTCACAGACTAAAATGCATGTTCGAGTGGTTAACCGAAAGCAACTTGCACTGATGTTTCTTGAAATATGTTAGTTCTATTGTTTTGTTTCAAGATGCACACCAGAAATATTTTTACTAAGGCACGTTTATAAAAGCTACTTAAATATCCTAATTGAACTAAGGCCAAATCCTGGTTTAATCTAAACCCTGAAACCAGGCCTAGAAGACTTGAAATGGTGGGCATGTGGACTATTTTATGTCTTTTTTGGAGAACCAATCCTATTTTAATGAATCATTCTTTTGAGCGAGTTCTTTTCAACTTCTTGCCCCAGTTCCCAAATAAGACTCAATGGTTCATTGGTGCGTTTTTTCTCAGATCCATGGGAAAAGTTTTAGGCTGGACTGTGAAAATCCTCAGTGTGAGAGCTGAGAATGGGAATGAGATGCGCACCATTCTCAGAGAATCTACAGCCAAAACTTACATCAGTTTCATCGCCATGGACTCCAGTGGTGCTGTCATCCAAGCCACGGAGGTCAAAGAGTAAGTTGAATTAAAATCAGTTTATAAGGAAATGTGCGATCTGCAATATATTCAGAAAAAAAAAATTCATGTTCTTTAACAAAAACATGAGCTTCAAAGTTCTGCTTTGAAAACCCTCTGGCCTGCATGTCTACTAGGTTTCCATTGTAGATAATGTACAAGACGTGAATTTGAGGGATCTGAATTGTGTCGACTCCCACAGGAAACTGCAGAGTAATCACAACGATTTAAAAGTGGAGATGGAGAAGGTGTTTGGTTCCAATTTGGAAATCAAAGTGGAGGAAAGTTCCGGAACCTCTGAAGATTCTACAGATTCCAGTGATGCAGTCGTCATCGCTCTCAGTGTTCTGCTGGCTATAAGCATTGTGGGACTCATCGCTCTGTTGACTGTCTATCTCGTTAGGTAAGTTATTAGAAGGCGTTATTTTTCTTTGGATTTCAAACATGCTGTCTTGGCTTACACTGAATAACCATAGTCATGGTGACATGAAAATCTTTCCTAAAGGTGAAATAACCAACAAAGTAAAAAACGAAACAACCGGCCCATTTACTTGAACTCTTTCCCCACCGTTGACAAGATTCCGCTGCCAAGATGCTATACTGAAATAGTACAAGCATCTTGGATCTAAAAACAAGCAGCAAAGATGATCTGCATAAAACAGGAGGAGTAAATAAAAGTTGCTACACACAAGTTAGCTAACGTCATCATCAAACATTCAACAGCATATAAACCAAAACTGCCAAAAGTTACAGAGAAAAATGTTGAAATCACTAAGAGGAATAACACTGTGAAGCTTTGGGGGTGTTGAAGGAATCTATGTTTTGATCATGATTCTGAAGTCTTTCACAAAAACGCAATTTTCTCAGCTTTTTGTTCCGTTTGCACTGTTTTTTCTTTTGCGCTATATTGCATATTCATACAACCAAATGAAATATTTGTGAATATGTTCAAAAATGCTGGCGGTGACTGTCAACTTTTAGTAAATGCTTGGGGTAATAACTTGCCATTTCTGATGGATAGACCCACCCAAGTCCCATCTTACATGCGTTGTCTTGTTGAATATCCTGTAAGAAATGTCACATTACAGAAGTGACTTTCTTGTTCACTTTGGACATTTTACAAAAGGACTACTCATTATTTTAGTGGTAAACTTTTTTTTAAAGTGGATTTTTTTTTTTGCTGCCTCAGGATGAAGAAAATGAAGAAGGACACAGATTCTGACAAAGAGCGCTTCAATATTGGCGGAGCAAAGAAGACCCAACCCAGTTTTCACTTTCACAGGTAAGTGCCACTATTATTGTTAAAGAGCAGATGCAAACAGTTACTCTCATACTTAAAAATTTGTCCTGAAATACAAAATGTGCTTTAGTTGTTTTGAGATGTTTGACTAAACATGTTTCTTCTGTTAACAGCAGAAAACAAGAAGTCAAAGAGGTAAAGCACTCGACTCAGATGACCTAATAACAAATCAATCAAGTTGAATTCTGACAATATCCAGGTTGTGGAATTGAAAAGCTTTACGTTACAAATGTTCTGTTTTTCAGGTTAAGTTTGATAACATGCCCGATTCTGAAAACGACACAACTGTGAGAACCGGACACAGCGTTTCTTCCCTCTGAAAACACCTCCATCTCTCTCAGCACAAGACTTCACGGGGTTCAAAATTAATTCGGACACACTGTTGTAAAACTTAGCGAGATGCATTTTATCAACAGTGCTATTAAAGGCTATTCCAAAAAACTAATCCCATGATGCATTGTGACAAAACAGAGAGAAATGTTGAATACAAATATATTTATTTCAGTTAATGAAAATTAACAATTAAAAGTTCCATATGTCCAACATTTTTGTTTGTTTGAGAACATTAGCTTAGCAACATGCTAACGCCAGCCTACTCAAATCAGTCTCGAGTCGAGTCTCCTGTGCACTTCTTGCGGTGTTGCTGCCTATGCAAAACTTTCCACTTCAGTTAGAGGAGGACACGGACTCACCTGCTTTTGGAAGAGCAAATATCTCCTTTTGTATAGATATATGTACATTCAAACTGCCTTGAATTTTGCAAATTAATTTTTTAACGTGGTCTTTCACAAAGGAACATCCTAAAACTAGTTTACGAATAACAGCAAGCTTATGCACTTTAACCATCTCAGCTATGATTGTGTATCAAAATTGTGTAATGCTTTTAATTAGCATCTTTTGATGCAAATATCCATAAGAATGATTAAACTCATTAAAAATGTTTCTTAATAATTGTGCGTGTGTGTGAGTACTTACTACAGACAAATCCACAACCATCACATTTTAAACCTGCAGATCTCCTGAAGATTTGGGCTGTGTTCAGAATAGCACACTATGTCTACAGTATAATTTAGTAAGGCATACTAAATGCCAAAATGTGCAGTATACAAAACTTTTTAGATTCATCTGATCTGAAAGACAAACAAGCATTTTTTCCTGAATGCAACATAATATTATTTGAAATGTTTATCATTGCATTTACAGCATACTGTTTTGTTTTTACAAAAAATAATAATAATAGGAAGTATGCAGTGTACACTATATATAGTATGCTGTACGCTAATATTCTATTTCGAACGCAGCCATCTTAGTTACACTCACAACAGACAGAAAAAAAACCATCCCACAACCTGTGTTTTGGACTCGGTTCATAATTAAATCATATTAAAATTTTATTAAGTTATATCCTATATTAAAATAAATGAAAACAGAAAGACTGAGAGAGAAATCAAATACAGAGAACGCAAGTATGACATCCAATAGATTATGGAATGTATTTCGGTAAATAAAATAGAGCTCCAACTGTTCCATCAAATGTGCAATATTCCGGCCACAAATGATCTGAGCCTGAAAAGAGCACCGTAAGTTTCTATATACACAACGTAGGTATATATATATACAGTAGATTTATATATACAGTATACTGCGCTTGAATGGATATATACTGTATACATATACCTTACAGAAATATATGTGTGTGTGTATATATATATATATATATACACACACACACACATATATATATATTTTAACCATCTCATTTACAAAGCCAGGCAACATCTAGAAGATTCTTTACAGAATCAAGGTTCTTGTGGTTCGTTCTTTCTTTTCAATATACAAAGTAAACATAGTTTTTGATATCCACCACAGAGAAAAGAAACCCACAGCAAGGCCATATCAGCCCCACGTCTGTAAGTACAAAACTGGCACAGAAGACAATCGTAATTATAATAATACACGTGAATAAAAACGCAAATTAAATTATGCACTGATGGGACTAAAATGTCGTAAACCTTTTCCCTGTTTCACTGCAGGCTCGAAAACAAACCACTTCAAAACAAATAAACCAACACACTTACGGCTTAAAAATGAAAAAAACTCCCCTTTGACGAAAATACTCTCCAGCTGATATCGTTCGCTTTCCGTTCTGTTAATGTAATGCGGAGCTCAGTTGGTGAAGAGCAAGGCCAAAGGGTGGAGAGAAAAAAAAAAAAAAATGGACAAATCGGACTTCAATTACTCTTTAAAAGACAAAACTGAACAGCATGGCGAACGGAAATGGAGAAATATGAAAAAGGAGGGATGTGAAAAGTAACGTCACAATGCCGAGGGGCGTGTCCCTCCTTTTCCGTTCGAAAGTTTGGCAACCACCCCGATAGTGGCCTCGACTGTGCGTGACAGCATCTCCAGGGAATCCTGCATGTGGGCGTGGCCACATCCGCCTGACTCCGCCTCCTGGAGCGAGCAGCTCCGCCCCTCAGAGGCTTCCGGCAAACTGGACAGTAAAAGCACCGAGTCGGCGGAAGTGGAGGGAACTTCCTCTCTTTCTGGCTCCGCCTCCTGCTCTTGCGGTTCCTTCCTCCCATTTTCCTCTTCCTCCTCCTCTCTTCCCGCCGTCTGCTGCGGAGCTTCATCCGCTCGGCCGAATGCTTCGGGAAGAGAGGACGACGACGACGAAGACGAAGATGACGACGATGACGAAGCGTCCATTTTCTTCTCCTCGAGGGATGCGCTGTCGGGAGAGGGCGGGTCGTTTTCCGTTCCCGGGTCGATGAGGGAGGAGTCTCGGGTTTCGGTGTCCGATGTGCTGGTGGGCGTTAACGCCTCCCCGGGCTCCGCCTTCTGCTCGGAGCAGGGAGCCAATGAGGAGGAGGAGGAGGAGGAGGGAGGGTCTCCTGCACGATCATCAGCACTGCTGCTCACTCTCCGACGCTTCACTGGAGTCACACCCTCCTCTTCCGCTGAGGAACACAATCAAGAGGTGTCATCGACTGCAGGTTCAAATGCACAATACATATTTAAAAATCATGCATTTTTAATGTGGGATTAATGCCGTGTCACATTTAAAGCGTCTTTGGGTACCTTGACAATCGCTTTAAAAATTATTTTTTATATTAAATAAAATACTATTATTATGTTTAAAAACATACAGCTTTCTGTCATTTTAGATGATTGGTATTTATGTTAAATTAATAACAAATGATTGTTAAATGTGCTTTTGGTAATTTAAGATAAATAAACAATTATTATATTTGACATAAAATAATTCAAAGCCATGATGAACAAGAAACGCTAAGTCCCTTTTTGTGCCCCTAGATGTTGCTATCAATTTATTAAATAATTAATAACAATAACAATTCTTCTTATTATTGTCATTATTATGATTATTATATTTCAAATGAAATAATTCAAAGCCACAATGCACAAGAAAGGCATACTTATCGATGCAATTGTCTCAAAAGCATTTTTGTGCCATAAAATTGTTTAAAAATAAAATAAAATCATGTGTTGCTTTTGAATTATTACATTTAGAATATAATAATAATACATTATTTAAGTGTGTTTGTGTATGTTGCCATAAAATTGTTTAAAAATAAAATAAAATCATGTGTTGCTTTTGAATTATTTCATTTAGAATATAATAATAATACATTATTTAAGTGTGTTTGTGTATGTTGAGACCTTTGGCTTTGCGCTCCTTGGCCTCCATCTCTAGTGTTGCGCGGTGCTGGAGACACAGTCTGCATTTGGACAGCAGCTCCTGTAGAGCGGGCCCCAGGGCCGGATCCAGATGCTGAGGGGTGGACACCGACAGAACCAGCAGCAGCGCTCGCAGGTCCTGAGAGAGAGAGAGAGAGAGAGAGGGGGATGAGTGAAGAGCGAGGGAGCGCCGGCACAGACGCGAGGAGGGAGCTGGACTGACCGCGTTCAGGAGGCTGCTGGTCTTGCTCATCTCTGCTCTCTGATTGGTCAGCTCAGGCTGCAGGCTGTGGTACTCGTTCAGAAGGTTGGTCACCAACACGTTGACGAGATTCGAGCAGCTCTGGCCGGACAACACCTGCACCTGCACCTAAACACACAGCAGGACAGGATCAATGTCACAGAGCAAAGGAACAACTTCTACAAAGCAAGATTTGGGTTAAACATGTCACCTTTGAAATTATAATGGGTTTAGCCTGTTCTTAACCTAGGGTTATGAAGCTTCACAATACTAACCCTGATCTGCAGTCACAAACATCAGGATTAGGTGTCAAACACACAAACATTAGATGATTTGGTAACAGTTGCATTTTTTTTTATTCTACACACAGAAATGGGCCTTTAACGCAAGTACATTTAATTATATTTAATAAAGTGATTCCTTCTCAGAATGCTTTAATTTGCTATATTAAGCCGCGTTTCCACCGCAATTGCCCGGAACTATTTGTCCCAGGAACTTTTTTTGCCCCAGACCGGTAGCTTTCTGCGTTTACAGCGCGGTCTAAAGTACCGGGTAAACTGCGCGCGACTGCTCATTGCTTGCTTGTGACAGACAGTAGACTGTAAAAAGACAGTAATCAGTTTTGAGCGCCACATTTATAATAAATATGGAAGAGATTCACACTGTGCTGCAGTTGTTTGAGATTTATTGGTTTACTAACGAGGTCATTTACAAAACGGCAGAAAAGAGACGAACACTGATATTAAAGCGTGTTCAGAAAGCTCGTAATGCTAACGTTAGATCTAAAATTAGACAGCGTATGTTATCAGCTATTGCGGACATGACCGTGAGACGGCTGGGACGAACGCGCAGAAAATGTGTCTCTCTTCCGCAAATACGCTTAAAGCCTGAATCTCGTCGTCGGTCCAGCGGCCTTTTTTATTTTTAAATTCCATATTTGCAGACAGACAACTCTTACTGCATGGAACTTTATTACTGCATGAAGCCACGAACTGCAATAGATTCTAAAAATCGCGGAGTTATCCAATCATAATGCGGCAGCGCACAAGCCCCACCCGCGAAAGTTCCTGAACTTTGAAAAAGTACTACCTCGTAAGCAGGGACTTTCGGAGGGGGAAATATCTACCCGGAACTTCATTTAGACCCTGGTTCCTATGGTGTAAACACACCGAGTACCAGCCCAAAGTTCCTAGTTCCTGGGTAAAGTTCCTGCGGTGGAAACGCGGCTTTATATAATCATCACATTCTAATGTCAATATTTATTTTATCATAATTAAATGAATTTATAATTCATTATTATTAATCAGACAACAATGTGGTGAATATTGTTGTGTATTATGGCAAAACGAGTTATGTTAAACGTTTTTACAGCACTGAATTAAAGAAAATATATGTCTAATCATTTCATGGACTAAATAGACATTATTAGACTAAATTAAATTGTAAAATGGGAAAATTTTTAATCCTATATTGACTGTTAAATTTAGCACTTTCGAAATTGCTCTTCCTATCATTCTGATTGAATAGAACTGAAAGAGAGCCTCTTTAACCCTTTATGACCTGCCATAGAACAATTCCACCAGAGTATATCTTTGTATTTTTACATGCTGTGCTGTCATTTTTTTGAGCATTTTCATATGCCATACATCAAAATAATCCTTACTCTCCCAGTTTGAAGGCTATGTTTGTAATAAATCAATAGTAACTATATAAATATCTCAAAAGTGCAATAAACAAAAAGAAAAAAAAAATATTATTTTTTTTTTTTACATATTTTCTTCAATACAAAAAATTAATAAATGTCAACTTCAAACTTGTCAATGAGAAAAACGTGCACAAAACAATTTAAAACTATACAGAATTGATTTGAACTGTTTACATAAATTAGTTTTTAAGATATACTCATTTTTACACTCATTCAAAAAAAAGGCGTGTACTTTCGTTTAGACATAACGCTGCGTGCATGCGCGCGACCGCGCTCGCGCGCGTGTGTGTGTGTGTGTGTGTGTGTGAATGTCCTTGTATTTGTGAACGTCTAAAGGAGAAAGAAATAATAAAATAAAGCGATGGTAAAAAGACAATAACGATATAAGGAACATATAGCAAATGGGAGTCAAACGGGAGTCAAACGCATGGTCAAATGACGCAGCGTGTGACGTCACAACATGTGACACACCCAGGGGTCATAGTGCACAGAACGTGATACGTCAATGAGTCATCGGAAGACGTAAATATCAATCGCAGATCTACAGAACATGTGTGGAAAGACGTGCAAAGCATTTTTGTGTTGTTGTTTTATGTAAACGAATATTACGCAGTTTGTACAGACTGATTAGAGGGTGAAAACAACGCAACATGGGCATGTTGGAGGCTTGATCTGAACATGTTACATCTCTGGTTTTGTATGCAAAAAGAATGATTGAGCTAGCCATTTGGTTTCAGTTTCTATAGGCTTTTAAACAGACACACGCAAATGGGAGCGCCAACGCTCCCGTCGGTCTTAAAGGGTTAAATTCTGACTCATAGTGTATTAAACATATAGTGCATGATTTCTATGTATGATAATGTACAGTGATAATCTATTTGATATTGGACCACAGAATTGATCGATCAGAATCGAGTATTGGAGAGAGTCGTGTCGTGACTCCAGCTGTTGAACTGGATCAAGAACAACCCGTTACACTGAACCTGCGTGAGGAGTAGAGTAGATATGTGTGTGTGTACTTTATGTAGGAAGCAGGTGAGGAACGAGTAGGCGATGTTGTTGTTGAGGAAGTTCCTCTCGTCCATCAGGATGCATTTCATGTATTCTCCAAACGCAGGATCCTCACACAGCAGCTTCACACACGACTGAGCCATCGCACACTGACAGAGAGAGAGAGAGACGTCAGGAAACACACACTTCTGACTGGATGAAGACCCATATAACGCATTCATCTGAGATGATGTGTCGATGCATGTAAATAAAAATGAGCATTTTTAAAATGCAAAAATTATACCTGGTTAGGAATGCTTTCAATGTGTGATTAATGTTAAGTCTCATTTAAAGTGTGTTTGAGTATCTTGAAAAGAGCTTTAAAATTAATGACATTGATTTTAGCACATTTTCAGGAAATTCACATCAGATCATGCTTTAACAACACCTCTTACCTGTGATAAAATCTCTGACACACGACCTCTAGGTATTATTGCTTTAGTGCGTGTGTGTGTGTGTGTGTGTGTGTGTGTGTGTGGTTTTACCTGAGATTGAGCAAGTTCTGTCCAGAGTTTGGGAAAGAGAGCCAGATGTAGAGGAAGTCCTTCATAAGCGATCAACACACCTGCACACAGGTAAACACACACCATCAGAACACACACACATACAGAGACAGAGACAGACACACACACACACACACACACACACACACACACACACACACACACACACACACACACACACACACACACACCGAGCTGAGAGAGAGAGGTGTTCTTACTCAGTTTCACCAGAGTCTCTGTGAACTTCTCACAGTTGATGGCGACTCGACAGAGCAGGTGAATGAACTGATGATACGACAGGAAGTAGTCCAACAACATCCTGTCATACACCTCATCTTTACCCTACGGGAAACACACAAACACACTCTATGAGCGACTAAAGCTCAGCGTGTAAAGCGATTCACTCGTTGGTCTCACACACACCTTGCTGGTCTCCACCATCGAGGGCAACAGGCACATGTTGAGCTCCGGTCTGGGAGGACGGATGTTGTTCTTCCCGCCCATCAGCTTGATATTCTCTCTACAGGGCAGATACGGCCCAAACGACACTGTGCAACACACACAAATACTGTTACGCCATGTGGTGACCATAGGATTACTACTTATTAATTGTTTTTAACACCATGTCAACAATAAGGCTGAAGTGATACAATTAATCAAAGTTATGGTATATAAAAAAAAAGTAAGATTTACTTTTTTTAAATACATCAGTTACACAGACATCAGTTACACATTTCTCTGAATATGAAACTAATACCATAAAAAAATGTTGTTGCTTTAAATAAATTGTAAAATGTAAAATGTCAATGATGCTAAAATAACACTGCACAGAATAAAAAGTTGTGTGAATCTTGCATTGCCTAAATGGAACCTAGTAAAACAACTTAATCATACCTAGATTTGAAACTACTAAACTTTTTTCTTATACTTGTATTCATTTCCATGGCATAAATCCCATTCCATCTGCCACTGGTTATTAATATAAGAGTTTATTGCTGGTCTAATGTCAAAATGTGAATTTGAGATTCTGAAATATTCAAGTTGCGAGCCTTTTTTGCATCAACATCTGCTTTCTTGTTGCCAGACAAACCAATATAAAGGTGTTGATGCAGTGTGAGTGAAGCTGGAGGCGGGACTCACTGGGGATGTTGCTGTGGTGGTACGTGCAGTGGTTGTGCTGCAGGAAGGGCACGAGTGTGTGCAGGAAGTCATGAGGACTCAAGAGCACCAGCTCCTTCAGCACATCTAAGGACCAACACACATGTTCAGCTCACACTCGGTTTATTTCTAAAGCAGTGCCTTTATTTGGTGGATGTGGCGACTCACCCAGACAGGCGTTACGCAGCTCTGGGGGGCTGTAAGAGTTCAGCAGCGTCAGCAGTTTATGGGCAAAGTCAATCCTCTCCTGCCACTGGATCAAAGCCTGCTTCACATCTACACACAGACACAAGCGATCAGTTACTGACATTACATATAGAAGCGCATGATGGGCAATCGAATGGGTAATGAGTACTTTTGTACTTTGTTAAGGTGTATTATGGGTAATGAGTACTTTTGTACTGCAGGTTAAGGTGTATTATGGGTAATGAGTACTTTTGTAGTGCATGTTAAGGTGTATTATGGGTAATTAGTACCTTTGAACTGCACATTTAGGTGTATTATGGGTAATTGATTACCACTGCATTGTAGGATAAGGTGCATTATGGGTAATGAGTACATTTTGTACTGCATGTTTAGGTGTAAATGAGCACTTTTGCATTGCAAAGGTGCATTGTGAGTAACGGAGTACTTTGGAGTTATGGATAATCCTATAACTCCAGTTTAAGTGTTTGGTGTATTGTGGGTAACGTACTACCTTTACGTTGCAAGTAGGGTCGCGTTGCCTTTAAAACAGACAGGAATATGGACAGCAGCTCCACTAGATCACCAGTCACATGACACGCGGTGGCCTCATGGTACATCATGTGCAGGGTATTGAAGGACTGCAGACACAGAAATATTCAGTTGTACACGACGGTCCATTAAAATATGCAGAAGAATGAAGAGAGTGAATGAAGAGAGCATGCATACCTCAGTCATGAGGATGAGTCCTCTGTTGAACACCACCAGCAGTCTGTCCTCATCGTTCTCCAGCAGGATACGGAAGGCACTGAGAGCACACAGAGTCTTAGGGTACATCTACACGACAACGATACGCTTAAAACGGAGACGTTTTTCCTATGAGTTTTCAGCATTGTCAAAACGATTCCCATTCAGACGGATCCACAAAAACAACTAAAAACGCTGTTTTGCTGCCAGGCCATTAGATGGCGATTAAACGCTAAGAACTGAACACGTACATGACGTCATCGTCTTCACAGATACACGTTTTTGTTGTTTACACGGAGACTGTTTTCAAAAACTTGCACTTTGAAACCCGTTTTCAAAACTAAGTGTTTTCAGGCACCCAAAACGCCGGTGTCATGTAAACAAACGGCCAAAACACATAAAAAGTTTTACGTTTTTAGTTGAAAACGGTGTCACGTAAACAGCCCCTAAGTAGAAATGCAAATGGTGTGTAAAATGTTCTGCGAGGCTTTAAAAGTGTGTGTGTGTACCTGATGAGTGTGGTCCAGCAGGAGCGTCCGTCCAGACAGCGTAGGTAACAGCTGATGGTGGTCTTCTTGAACTGCTTCACGTCCTCCAGCTCTTCCTCTCTCATATCAGGCCTCTGAGCTACAAACAACTGCATCAGGTTAAACAACTCCTCCACCGCCTGCAGAGAAAGAACAAACAGTGTTACTGGGCGGAACTGAATTAACCAACAATAGATGTAGCTTAACTTTAGGCAACATATTCAAAAATAGGCTTTCAGAAAATGTTGTTTGTACATTTCAGGAGGTCAAACTAAATGCAGCATTATTATTATACACAGTTTTATTTTATTCAATTCTACATTTCACTTAAAGGTGGGGTATGTGATTCTCTTTTTTGTCCATTTTTTCAAAATAACTTGAAATCCTATTCCTAACCCACTTACAGCCACTGAGTTAGAAGCACTGAAATGAAAATTAAGCAATTTAATCATCTGTGGAACGGGCAGGACTCGAAAAACTCCAGCCAATCATTTCCAAGACCACCTAGAATCATTGGACAGTAAGTCCGTCAATCAAACGGTTGTACCACATTGTACCCCCCTCCCCCCAGCGCGCGTGACCCCCTGCGGGAGTCAATTTTACAATATATACTAGGGGTGTAAAGGTTCACAAAATTCATGGTTCGGTACGTTTTCGATACAGCAAAAAGAAAGAAATGCCAGAGAAATTTCCTATTTATTAAAAGAAAGATTATTTTTAAAGTCTGTGTTTTCCTACATCTTGAAAATTTTAGTTTTATAAATGGGGGTAATCTTTGATGGATGAACAAATAATGTTTTGGTCATCACATTAAAAATAACATTTAAATGTGATAATATTTAAGTTTTGAAGTGCTGGAAAAAGATGCGTGATGTACATTTTACTATTTCTGCCAAACTTCCATGGTTACAGTGAGTGTTACTACAGTAAATCCATGGTGAATGTTGCTGATCTGTGGACTTAAAACCTATACTAGTTCTATACTATACTTAAAACCGTTAACTAGTTCATTCATGGAACAATGTTTCTCCTGGTTTCCACGTCAGCGCTGTTTGTTAATAACGGAGACATTTTTAATGCTTCTCACTAGATCTCACAGCGATGTTATTACTTCAGTGGAGAATTCAAATGCTTTGTTTACTGGATCTCTCAGCGCTGTAGTGACAGTGTCGCTTAATCACGATCGGCTCGCGCTGCACTGGCATTGGTCCAAACTGATAAACGGTCTGTGAAGCACAAAATAATGAGTAGCGCAGTTTCATTCCGCTTTCATTACGTTTGCCATTTAATGTTGCGCAACGTTGTGGTAGTCTCGTAAGCGGATTTTGGTCAGCCGGAAAGATGGTCCAACGAATCGTTCGGTTTGTAATGTGTAACGAACCGAAAGCCTCGTACCGAACGGTTCAATACAAATACATGTTTCGTTACACCCCTTATACACATAAATTATTTTAAAATGTAATAATATTTTACAAAATGACTGTTTTAATTGTATTTTTGATTAAATAAATGCAGCCTTGGTGAGCAGAAGAGACTTCTTTCAAAACCTTTAAAAAAAACTGCTACACTCACCCCCGGGTACTGGCTGGCGTGTGGCGTGAGGTTTTTGAAGGCCCACTGTATGTTCTGGTGTGACGCCAGCTGGCGGGTGAAGGCGGGCGACTGCTCGCAGCACATGCGCAGGATGGCGTAGTACGCCGGGAGCATCCCGCGGTTGAACAGCACCACCTCCTGATCGTCGTGATCCGCCAGGATGTAGTTAAAGGCGATGTTTTTAGTGACCACAGGGTTCTGGACGATGAGACGCACGTTCTCGCTGCAGTCCACGCAGACGTTATACCAGAAGGACAGGAGAGCCTGCTTGTTGTGATTAGTGGCGATGGCTGGCTCTGATAACTTGGGCTGTGAGAAAGAGAGAGAGAGAGAGAATTTATGGCATTACCAAATTCAGAAAAATTGAGAAGCCGTTTCACTGGAACATACGTCACAATAGGGAAAAATAGACTATCCTAATTTCCGATTCATCATATGAGCACTTAAAAATGCCTTAATCTTCATGTGAAGTACCTGGAAGAGGTTCCAGAGGTCCATGAAGTAGCTGGAGAACATGAGCTTCTCTGTTTTGGAGATGAGGCAGTAGGTCATGAAGCTGAAGTACTGCACCAGTTTGGTGGTCCCGTGCACGGGCACGTCCACGTAGAGCTTGGCCCGGCCCAGCAGGCCCAGGAGCAGGTTGTAGACCTGGTGCAGAACCACGGTGGTGTCGGGACTCAGCGGGAGGTCCCGCGTGGGGATGTGGAGCGAGCGCGTGGAGCGGAACATCTGGCGGAAGGAGTTGCTCGGGATGAGAGACACCAGCAGATACGCCGCGGCTAAGAGAAATGCATTGAAGAAATCACTAAATAATCAGACATTTTACCAGGAAAAATAAAGATAAAACAAAATAGAAGACTAGCTGTTTATGCTTTAAATGTGTATTTGAACACTTAAAACGTTATCTAGCGTTATCTATCTATTCCAAACTTTTTACCAATAGCGTATATATGTGTGTGTGTACTGTTGTGTAGATTGTGTCTGTTCTTACACGTTCGGACACGTGGGTAGTTGTGCGCCAGCAGAAACCTCTCCACCCAGTTCTCCATGTTCTGCAGGACCCAGCTGTGAGCCAGCTTATTACGAGGAGTCTGGACGGCCAACCAGTCCAAACACTGAGACGGGTTATACTCGATCACCTGACGCAGACACACAGGGATTACACGCTCAGATCAGTGAGGCAGGTGACACATCTGAAGTTCTCCAAACACCCACAACTCATCATCGACACACATCTCATGACTCGTATATAGCACCGTTTAGTGGAGCAGTAAGGAATGATGGGACTGTCTGTGGGCTGATTTACCTCCCAGATCCTCTGAAGGATGTAGGACGCAAACGAGGGCATTCCCGGAGGACCAGCAGCGAACTCCATCAGCATCGTCAACAGCTTGAAGAACGGATTGGCTGCCTGTCAGACGCAACACACAATGTTAGTTAGTGTGTGTAACTATTAAATAATGAAACCATAACGGTAGTGAGATTTGTTTTTACCTCTGGAGTCAGTTTAGCGATGGAAGTGAACAGCATTGACACGATCTACACCAGCAGAAGAACACAAACCATGAGAACGCATGTTACACTTTGATATTGTGTTGATGCTTAGCTATAAAATCTGTCCCAAGAACTAAGCTATACTACAGTTTAAAAGTTTGAGGTCATTCATTTCTTTCTTCTTTTTGAAAGATGGTAATACTTTTCTTCATCAAGGATGCATTAAACTGATCAAAAGTGACAGTAAAGACATTAATGTCGTAAAAAATGTCTGTGTCAAATAAATGCTGTTCTTTTGAACTTTCTATTCATCAGTTTCAACCAAAAATATGAAGCAGCACAACACTTTTCAGTATGATAATAATAAGCAATGTTTCTTGAGCATCAAATCATCATATTAGAGTGATTTCTGAAGGATCATGTGACACTGAAGACTGGATGCAGAAAATTCAGCTTTGATAACAGGAATAAATTACATTTTAATATATATATTCACATAAAAAACAGCTATTCTAAATTGCAATAATATTTCACAATTTTACTGACTTTATTGCATTTTTAATCAAATAAATGCAGCCTTGATGAGCAGAAGAGAATGAATTCAAAAACATGAAAAACATCTTACAGACCCCAAACATTTGAACGGCAGTGTATCCAGAGACTCAAAGATTAAAATAAACAAAATAATGTTATATTTGTAGTTCTAAATGTGCAAAACATCGATTATGAGTAGGTAGCTGTTATGATTAGCTTTATATAGAAACACTGAGGTATGCCCTCATTGGGGCATCTTACATGTTCTGCCAGACGGTTGTTGTATCTGCAGAGGCTGAATATGAGGTTGCAGGTCTGTCTGATGTTGATGCTGTCTCTGATGTGCTGGAACAGAAAGGGAAAACCTTTTCCTCCGGTCAGTGCGGCCATGTCACTCTGAGACAGAGTCAAGTGTCTGAGATAGACAGAGACAAATCATCAGACCATTAGATATTACCAAGACAAAACCTCAATTATAAAGACATTTATTTCTGCTGTATTACAGTAAAAAAAACTGATGCAATGTTTTGCAACTCTGGTTAGTGATGCTGCTAATGGCACAGAAATTACACTTTTAACAGCTCCCAATATAAGCCTAATTTTCTGTAAATGATTTTGGGGTGAAATATGACCCATTATGGGTGATATATGAGATATTTTTGTGAGATGAATCCAGATAGTTCAGTGCACACCTCTCAGATCTGGACTGCTCCACCAGCAGAGCAATGAGAGCGATCATCTTCTCCAGAGCGGCCGGCCGGTACTTCTCCTCCGCCAGCGAGAGGATGTCCTCCTCTTCATCCTCCTCGCCCTCCTCCTCCTCAGATAACACCTCCACCTGAGGCTGAGACAGAGAGAATGAAGTTATTATTTGAGATCAGGAAATCAGAGATTGACGACCCAGAGGAAACGGTACTCACATTTTCAGGTCCTTTAGTGCCCATGTAGAAATGCACCATAATAGAGATGGCTTGCAAAGACAAGAGGAACTGACTCTGCGAAGAGAAAAAGAAGAAAGGAATTATGAAAATAAAGAATATGCTTTAAAACTTGTGAAAATAATAAATACATAAAATAAATAAATAATAAGATTAAAGGTGCAGTGTGTAATTTTTAGCGGTATCTAGTGGTGAGGTTGCGAATTGCAAGCAACAGAAGTTACGGTGGCAGACAGGAAAAGATGTCGTCGCCCGAGACAGCAGAGAGTAGACAGTTAAGCAATGAGGTTTCTTTACAAAGATAAATTAAGAAATTAAGAAACAACAGTGACGAAACGTGCTCTGTAGAGTAGTTTGTCAGTCCTTCCAGAAAAAAGTTTTTTGTGATTGTTGCGGGCAAAAATCCTTGATTATGCGGCACGTTTTCTTAAAAAATGCAATGGAATATGCGGAATATTTATGCAATTGTATGCAATAAAATTGCGGGAACTTGCAAAAATTGCGGGAACTTGCAAAAATTGTGGGAACTTGCAAAAATTGCGGGAACTTGCAAAAATTGCGAGAACTTGCGAAAACTGCGGTTTGATGAAAAAGAGAAAAAAGTGATTCCCCAACACCCTGTTCTCACTAGGCTACTACCTTAATGTAAATAGTCATTTCTTATTACTTCCTATGATAAGCAAGCATACGACATCACAGAAAGTTCTGGAATATTTCAGTTCATCTTGTTTTATTTCAGAGCAAACACACGGCTCAAACTTACAAAACATTGATGAGTCAAACAAGTTCTATAGCTTTACAAAAGGAATATGCTACAAATTCTGTAAAAATGAATATATAAAATAGAAAAAAATAAAATGTGTGCTTCCTGTTTTACAGCCTTTCGATGATATCCACGTCGCGTAATTACGTCACTTCATAACGTTTCCATGGCAACAGGGGGAAAATAGCTGCTCTTGTGTGAAGCAAACGCAACATTTTTCAACTTTCTGCTAAGATATAAGTGACTTTTTTGCAACGAAAATGCAGGGATTATGAAATCATGCAAGCCCCGCATAATTTGTGCGGAAATCTGCAATTTATGCGGCGAAAGTGCGGCGTATTTGAATTATGCAATCACAAAATTGGGTTTTTCTGGAGGGACTGGTTTGTCCGTTTTGGGCTCCTGTCAGTGCAAAATGGCTATTTCAATGTAAGGGGACCTGCGGTGTATGTAGATAGAAACGGCTCATTCTAAGGTAATAAAACATAACGGTTTATTATGTAAGGTCCTTTATGCACCACTGAAAACATAGTTATGTATATTATATTGCATTTGTGTCAACAGATCCTCCTAAATATTACACAATGCACCTTTATAATCATAAAAAAATGAATAAAAATAAATAGATAAAATACTATAAAGAGTAAAAAAGAATTAAAATAAATTAAATCGTGAAATAAATAGATAAAAATGAATAAAAAACATTAAGTAGAATAAATAAAATATTATAAAATAAGTACAAATGTAATTAAATACGCAAAATAAATAAATACATAAAAATAAAATAAGCAAAATAAATAAATAAAAAAGCAAAATATGAAAATAATTAGTAAAATAAAAACATTTATAAACATTTATAAGTAAAGATTTATAATAAATAAATACATAAATAAATACAGGGATGGCTACCTCCTCTTCTCCCATTTTGGCAAACTCGTACAGGAAGGCGAAGTATTCGGTCAGGTGTTTGCTGTGCGGCTTCACTCCGTGCTCCATGATTGACAGCAGTGTTTTGACGAAGCGCGTCACACAGGAGCGGCTGCCGATGTCCTCCACCGGCCCGTCCATGTCATCAGAGCTGAAGACAGACCAAAACACACACAATATAACAGCACATATAGGTTTGGAAACATGAGGGCAGTTAGCTGGATCCAGAGGAAGAGAGAGAGAGTGAATTAAAGAGAGAGACACACCCGTCCTCCATGCCCGGCTGCAGGTACAGGTGAGCGTGAGCCGGTCTGAGCCGCTGAATCACGTGGATACACAACCTCTGGAACATCTGAAACGTCACAGCAGTGTTTATTTTAATCAAACAAAGACTAAACAAAACTAAAAAGTTTTCTGTTAATATTATTATTAATAATAAATAATAATAATTACATTTAGATAGCCAGGTAAACGTGTTACGGCAAAGACTTTAGATATACCAAGATGGTGCACTCAAAATTATTATGAAAAACAATATTTATGGTAAGCATTTTTTGAGATTTCAGGATTCCCCCATTAAAATAAATAGGACTTGGATGCCTGAAATAGCTGTGTGTACAGCAGTGGCGGCGTTTCACAAAAACCTAGAGTATGGCATTCCCTCTGGCATAACGTTAAATTACCGACATTACCGAACGATATACCTCACATTAACAAAATGCACAAAGCACTGTTAAGTTAACTTGTAAGTTGACGCGTTGTGTCAGGAGGGAAAGAAAATAGGGATAGCTCACAGCTTATTAGGCCAGACAGAATCGCGGAGGCGATCAGTGTTGCCAGATTTGGACGGTGATTTCCAGCCCAAAAGCTCACCAAAAACCGCCCACTCCGAGAAAAAAACCGCCCAAAATTTTACTGCCAAAAAAATGTCATTCAAGGTCGATAAGCACCATTTTTATCTCCTTAAAACAAAATAACGATGATAAAATACAATAAAAAATAAATAAATTTCCCAGGAAAACGGATCAAAACAGGGCAATAATTAAGGAGAATTAGCAAATATGACTAAAATGTCCAGGTGGACACTGTCAAAACGGCAATCAAGAAATGTACCGATGATTTTAACCCTCAGAAGTAGCTGTTACACATTGTAGAACATAATGCAGAATTTAGCAGTCAAAACTGATTCATTGTTGATCAAACCTTTTTCAGCAGCTGTCAGGGACAGGAGAGTTCATGCAGTCTGGACGGTGTAAACGTTGCAGATGTCTGGTTAGGCTATAGTGCACATGGACAGGAGTCGTCCCATATTCGATTCCAATTCAAGTATTTCAACTGAACTTTGCTCTCCTCTCAGAGTTACCCTTCGAGTCATCTCCCACCACATGTGTACGTTTTTAGAGTTGATCACTATCTTACTCTTTACTGTAGATACATCTTACTGTATATATAGGTCACTTTGGCATTATCGATCATCACTAGAATAATACAGCTACCTTCAAGTTATCGCGCTAAATCGCGTCTGCCTGCTGATCGCTGATTGGCTATAAGTGCGTGCGTGCTCATCGGTGACGTCAACACCAACGCCAGCTGACTCTGCATGGGCGTGTGTGTTTGTCATGATGACAGCACATGCACACTTTAGCTTAGTTTTTTAACCAATTAGACTTTAATAAGTAGATGTTTGAAAACCGCCGAACTGACCCCAAACCAGCCCAAATTTTGTCCACCCGCCCAAACCCTTTTTTACCCGCACAATCAAATTCAAAACCGCCCAATTGGGCGGGAACCCGCCCAATCTGGCAACACTGGAGGCGATTGGCATCACAACAACTTGAGTTTTATTCACCAATCAAATTCGGGGCAACTATCTGTACCATGCTCCGTCCACATCGTTATCAAACAAACAAAACCAGATGCAGTCAAATGAACGTGAGTACACTGAATATCTACAGTGGCGTAGGGCGAGGGCGTCGTGAGGTGCTTGAAAGCAGCTTTTGACGCGTTCGACCCGAGTTCGAATCCACCTTTTGCCGAACTCTCTCTTCTCCCTTTTCCCAACACCGAAACCGTGATATGGCTTTGTGCCTTTATAAAACAGCACAAGACTGTAATTAAGTAGCCTATATAGCCATTCTGTTTGTGCTACGTGATTTAAAGAAAAGTGCACACTTTGCTCACGCAATCAGCCTGGTGATCTTTAAGACTCGTTTATATGAAATGAATATTTTATAAATAAACAAGCCCAGATTTTACAGTGGGAAACCGTGTTTAATTACTCCAGCATCATTTAATGTAAACTGCATTTATGACAAACAAAGAACTACACAGATAGAAAGATACTATAGGCCTACACGGTCTATCAATAAATGCATGCACGTTTTCATCTGCTTTTGTTCTGACGCTGACGCTGCTGAGAAGCCGGTTGAGATGAGCTTTTTTTAAAATGACTTTTAAAGGTGACGACTGACTGAGCGATCACGAAACGCACATTTTTGGGGGGGCTGGGGTGAAAATTTAGGGGGTTTAAAAAGCCCTTCTAAAATCGTTAACGAGCATCATCAGCTGATGTTTTATCTGAACTCTGACTGCTAGGGTATGGCAATGGCCATACTCTGCCATACGCAAACGCCGCCCTTGGTGTACAGACTTTCCTTGAAAGGGACTTTGGTAACACTCACCTGTCGTACGATCTGATTGGGGCACTTGATGAGAATCTGCATTGGCCACCAGTTATCATCTGCCATCTGATCCAAAAACCACTGCACACACACAGATATGACATATTACCCACAAAAAATAACACACTGTATTGATTCAACAGTGCTGATTTCACCAACCCTCTCCATTCATTTGTCTTAAAAGTGATTTTCCAGAGCAGAAGACGCTGGGAAACAAGAAGCTGGAAGTTTTGTGTGTACAGGTTTGGCTATTCTTGTGAGGTCCTATTACTGGTTCTCACTAGTTAAAAAGGCTTATAAATAGACTAAAACATGTTTTTATTCAAATCTAGTGTTTCTGTGATGGGTAGGTTTAGGAATAGGTGTTGGTTTAGGCCATAGAAAATATCATTAACCTGATATAAACTCAGTGGATGTCTATGCAATGTCCTCAAACTGTGTGTGTCTGTCCGTGTCTGTGTCTGTGTCTGTGTGTGTGTGTGTGTGTGTGTGTGTGTGTGTGTGTGTGTGTGTGTGTGTGTGTGTGCGTCTGGCAAACCCTACATTAGATAAAGATAGCAATATCTGAAATATCTTGCCCTTGTGGGGACATTTTTTGGTCCCCATGAGGAAAACAGCATATAAATCATACTAAGAAAATGCAGAAAAAATGCAGAAAGTTGTGTGTGATGGGTAGGTTTAGGGGTAGGCTTAGTGTAAGGTAGGGGTGTCACGATTCTCCAAATCCTCGATTCGATTACATTTTCGATTCTAAGGTCACGGTTCGATTCGATTCTTGATTTTTACATTTATTTTTTTTTAAGCACAGTTTGCGATGCCATTTTTAGACTAGACTTTTATGTAATATAATATATGACCTTTGTTTGCAATGTACCACACTACATTGTCAAATTTAAAACATTAACAAAATAATGTTACAATAACTAACATCTTCAGTCAATTAGAAACTTAAGCAAAATAACCTGCCATGTAGTTTCTCTTTTGTAGCTGCAGTCTTATTCACAGAAGATGACATTCAAGTTCACAACAAAACAAACACGTGTTAACAGAAACATCTATGTTTTCCTTGCTTTACCTCGGTCTTAAAGTACAAACATGACTGTGAAAAATATTGGTATTTAATGTAGAATTTAATTAAATGCATTTATGATGAAATTACAACATTTTCGTGTCATGTTCATTTTGACCACGAACTGTGCGCTGTCGCTTTAACTCGGCGCGTGCAGCAAAAATAGACTAGGTGCGGAAATGAACGACACTTGTCTCATTCGTGGAGGTGGAGAATCAAGTTATTTGTGACAGGCTAGATTTATTGTATAAAGATTTATACTGTTCTGAGTCTGCTGTTTTTGTCAATTTAAAGTTTTAATTTAAAAAGTGGAAGAATGGTACACGCACTGACGCACATACAGTAGCAGAGCTTGCAAAGTGTGGCTTTTTTTAAGCGCGAACTTTGAACGCGAATGTGAACGTTGTCAACATAACTCCCTGGAAATCAGAAATACTCCCACTGTCCCACACCGGCGACTTTAGTGAAAGAGGTCGTCAGAAGTCCTGTCGATGGGTCTCCTGCATCTGCAGCCATGCTATCTTTTGACTGGCTGTAACTGAGGTAGAGGACTCGCAGCACTTCAGGGCTGTTTTTTTCCGCTTTGCAAACCGACTTGACGTGACATGGGGGCGTGGCAGTATCGACGATTCCATTTTTGAATTCGATTATCGAGATTGTGACTTAATTTCGATCGATTTCGATTTAAAATCGAAATCGTGACACCCCTAGTGTAAGGGGATAGAATATACAGTTTTTACAGTACAAAATCATTATGCCTATGGAGAGTCCCCACAAAGATAGCGGACCAGACGTGTGTGTGTGTGTGTGTGTGTGTGTGTGTGTGTGTGTGTAGGGGTTACCTCGCAGGCAGCTTGGTTGTTGTTAAACTGTTTGGTCAAGAGCTCGATCCACTGCAGCATTGTGGGCTGAGAGAAATAAGCACAAGATGAACTTACAACAAAAAGCAACTTTCAAACACAGAAAACAGCATCAGGTCTGCCCTGTAAGCTACAACGGAGGTACACTACACTAAAGATGAGGGGAAAACAGAACAACCCCATCTCACCTTTTCTTTGGAGTGGATGAACGTCTCCAGAACAAACGACGTGCTGAGCTGTGACAAGAGGAGAGGAACATTACTTATTTTAATTAATATCCAAAAATATGAACCTCAATATTTCCCTGTGGACAATATCTCAAGTTTCATCATCTGCGCTGATAAAGATGTTCATGTGGACAGACTAACCTTAGCCGTCATGAGCAACACGGATTTAGGATCTGGTAAAGTGCTGGGAATACTGCTGCACAGCTGCCACATGAAGCTACAGAGAAATAGCAAAAGAAAATATTTAAACAAGAAAAGGAAATGAGAATTACAAAACAATTTAAAAATATATTTTTTTAAACATTAAATATATATTAAATTAAATATGTATGTATGCATGCATGTATATATATATATATATATATATATATATATATATATATATATATATATATATATATATATATATATAAATAAAAAAAGAAATAGAACAGAAATGTAGATAGACAGATACAATATGAAAGAACATAAAAGGAGAGAATAAAATAAATATATACAAATATTATAGATCATAATTCAATGAGAAGAGAAGAAAAAGGAAGGGAAGAGGATGAGGAAGAGGATGAGGAAGAGGATGAGGAAGAGGATGAGGAAGAGGATCAGGAAGGGAAGAGGATGAGAAAGAGGATCAGGAAGGGGATCAGGAAGAGGATGAGGAATAGGATCAGGAAGGGAAGAGGATCAGGAAAGGAAGAGAATCAGGAAGGGAAGAGGATGAGGAAGGGAAGAGGATGAGGAAGGGAAAGAGGATCAGGAAGATCAGGAAGGGAAGAGGATGAGAAAGGGAAGAGGATCAGGAAAAGAAGATGATCAGGAAGGGAAGAGGATCAGGAAGGGAAGAGGAAGGGAAGGGAATCAGGAAGGGAAGAGGATGAGGAAGAGGAAGAGCATGAGGAAAGAAAGAGGATGAGGAAGGGAAGAGGAAGGGAAGAGGATCAGGAAAGGAAGAGGATCAGGAAGGGAAGAGGATGAGGAAGGGAAAGAGGAAGAGCATGAGGAATGAAAGAGGATGAGGAAGGGGAAGAGGATCAGGAAAAAAAAAGAATCAGGAAAGGAAGAGGATGGGGAAGGGAAGAGAGAGGAGAGGAAGGAGGAAGAGGATCAGGAAAGAGGTTGAGGAAGGGGGAAGAGGAAGAGCATGAGGAAGGAAAGAGGATGAGGAAGGGGAAGAGGATGAAGAAGGGAAGAGGATCATGAAAGGAAGAGGATCAGGAAAGGAAGAGGATCAGGAAAGGAAGAGGATCAGGAAGGGAAGAGGAAGGGAAGAGGATCAGGAAAAGAAGATGATCAGGAAAAGAAGATGATCAGGAAGGGAAGAGGATCAGGAAGGGGATAGGAAGGGAAGGGGATCAGGAAGGGAAGGGGATGAGGAAGGGAAGGGGATGAGGAAGGGAAGAAGATCAGGAAGGGGAGAGGATCAGGAAGGGAAGAGGATCAGGAAGGGGAGAGGAAGGGAAGAGGATCAGGAAGGGAAGAGGATCAGGAAGGGGAGAGGAAGGGAAGAGGATCAGGAAGGGAAGAGGATGAGGAAGGGAAGAGGATGAGGAAGGGAAAGAGGGTGAGGAAGGGAAAGAGGAAGAGCATGAGGAATGAAAGAGGATGAGGAAGGGGAAGAGGATCAGGGAAAAAAAAGAATCAGGAAAGGAAGAGGATCAGGAAAGGAAGAGGATGGGGAAGGGAAGAGTGAGGAGAGGAAGGAGGAAGAGGATCAGGAAAGAGGTTGAGGAAGGGGGAAGAGGAAGAGCATGAGGAAGGAAAGAGGATGAGGAAGGGGAAGAGGATGAAGAAGGGAAGAGGATCATGAAAGGAAGAGGATCAGGAAAGGAAGAGGATCAGGAAAGGAAGAGGATCAGGAAGGGAAGAGGAAGGGAAGAGGATCAGGAAAAGATGATGATCAGGAAAAGAAGATGATCAGGAAGGGAAGAGGATCAGGAAGGGAAGAGAATCAGGAAGGGGATAGGAAGGGAAGGGATTAGGAAGGGAAGGGGATGAGGAAGGGAAGAGGATGAGGAAGGGAAGAAGATCAGGAAGGGGAAGAGGATCAGGAAGGGAAGAGGATCAGGAAGGGGAGAGGAAGGGAAGAGGATCAGGAAGGGAAGAGATGAGGAAGGAGGAAGGAAGAGGATCAGGAAGGGAAGAGGATCAGGAAGGGGAGACGAAGGAAGAGGATCAGGAAGGGAAGAGGATCAGGAAGGGAAGAGGATCAGGAAGGGAAGAGGATGAGGAAGGAAGAGGATGAGGAAGGGAAGAGGAAGGGAAGAGGAAGGGAAGAGAATCCGGAAAGGAAGAGGATCAGGAATGGAAGAGGATGAGGAAGAGGATCAGGAAATGAGAGGATCAGGAAGGGAAGAGGATGAGGAAGAGGATCAGGAAAGGAAGAGGATAGGAAGGGAGAAAGGAAGGGAAGAGGGAAAGGAAGGGAAGAGGAAGGATGGAAGAAGGATCAGGAAAGGAAGAAGAGGGAAGAGAGGGAAGAGGATGAGGAAGGGAAGAGGATGAGGAAGGGAAAAAGGATGAGGAAGGGGAAGAGGATGAGGAAAGGAAGAGGAAGGAAGGAAAGGAAAGAGGATACAGTAAGGGAAAGGGATCAGGAAGAGAGGAAGAGGATCATGAAAGGAAGAGGAATGAGGAAGGGAAGAGGATCAGGAAGGGAAGAGGATCAGGAAAGGAAGAGGATCGGGAAGGGCAGGGAAGAGGATCAGGAAGGGAAGAGGATCAGGAAAGGAAGAGGATCGGGAAGGGCAGGGAAGAGGATCAGGAAAGGAAGAGGATCAGGAAGGGAAGAGGATCAGGAAGGGAAGAGGATCAGGAAAGGAAGAGGATGAGGAAGGAAAGAGGAAGGGAAGATGATGAGGAAGGGAAGAGGAAGGGAAGAGGAAGGGAAGAGGATCAGGAAGGGAAGAGGATCAGGAAGGGAAGAGGAAGGGAAGAAGAGGATGAGGACCGTTCTCTTACCCAAAGTATGTGTGTTCAAAGATGTTCTTGTCCTGGAGAAACTGCATGTTGTCGTGCCAGATCCACTGTGAGAGAGACAGAGAGATGAAGCGTCAGATGAATGCTCAGACTGACAGATGTGAGCAGTGAAGACTGAGGCTGATATACACGGAAGTCTGTACCTCCAGAAGATCTGGAGAAATGTCGAAGTTAAAGTCCTTCCCATTCTCCTCCTCCACCTCCACTCTCTTATAGAACAGCATGTAGGCACTGTGGGTCTGACACACACACACACACACATAATCTATTATTATTACTTTAATAATTAGATAAAAATATTAAACATAATAGTAATGTATTATTATCAATTATAGTATATATTACTTTAATAACTAGAATTAAAAAGATAAAATAATAATAAATGTATTATTATTGTTGTTGTTATTAAAAAACTAACCTTTTCAAAGGAGAAATCCATGAACTTGTCTGTGACAGAGTCGTATGTTTTTGTCTGAAATGAGACAAGCATTTCTGAATTAAAACCACAAATTATCATTTAAATTTCTTTATCCCAAAAGCACAAAGGATGACTTGATTTAGTAGGAAAAATATAAAAATACATACCGTCATCTCTCCACCGAAACACTCCGAGGCCAGCTGGGCCGAATCAAACGGCTTCACCTCCGCGTCATTAAACAGGTACCTGCAACAGGAATGACATCATCACTTCAAAATACATGACATCAAACACACATATGTGACCCTGGACCACAAAACCGGTCACATGAGATTTATACATCATCTGAAAGCTGAATAAATAAGCTTTCAATTGATGTATGGTTTGTTAGGATAGGACAATGTATGGCAGATGCAAAAAATCTGGAATCTGAGGGTGAAAAAAATCAAAACATTGAAAAAAAAATCACCTTTTAGAGTTGTCCATTTATGTTCACGATTGTGCTGCATTCACTCACAAAAATATATTTTTTATATATATTTACGATAGGAAATTTACAAAATATCTTCATGGAACATGATCTTTCCTTAATAACCCAATGATTTTTGACATAAAAGAAAATAATTTTGACACATAAAATGTATTGTTGGCTATTGCCACAAATATACCCGTGCGACATGTGACTGGTTTTGTGATCCAGGGTCACATATGAAGGTCAATTACCAATAACCAACTTTGGGTTACAATTATTCAATAGCTCTAAATGCATAATATTTTAATTCATTGACGTGTTTTAAACAGAATAATGTGATTAATCACCATTTGTTATTGCGGTAAGCGTGTGGGTTGACGATGTCCCTGATGAAGCTGTAATAATGGCCGCCGTCTGCCGTGCCCGTGTGCACCGTCACACCGATGAGATCGTATTCGTAACTCTCCGCCACTTTTGCATCACCTTCGTCACGAAAACCTGCAAACGAGATCATGATTAGTCGACGGAGAAGACTAACAGAACTTAAAATCGTTGTATTTCAGCAAAACGACCGTACAACCTTCCTTCCGGTCTCCCTTGGCCATGAGGAAGTCCTCGGTGTACGGCGTCATGTCGAGCCGCAGCGGGAAAGAAAAGTGCGTGTTTACTTTCTCCTTCATCATGGTCACCATGTTGAACGTGTAGCGCATGGTGTTGAAGCTCAAGATCCGCGGGAGCTTCTTAAAACACGCCCTGAGAGACAGAAAGAGACAGTCAGGACATGTTCAGGGGCCTTAAAGATTTCAGCTCTCAGAGGAAGAATAAAGGAACTGTACCGTTTCTCAGCGCGCACTTTCTTCCCGCACTGAGAGCAAGTGTACATGTTATCACCCTCCAGAGTGTCCTTAATGGTCACCTCATCCAGAGACTCCTGAAACACAGAGACAGAGACACAGATCAGAGGATTACAGGCTGATACCATTTGACAGTGGTGGTTGTTTTGTTCATATACATATACATACATATACACACTGTATATATAGTGACAACATTATTTTCTTGTTGACAACAAGGTTCAAATAGAAATTAGTTTCTTTTATGGTCTTTTCCAGGACTCCGTTGTGGCGAACAAAATCATAGGAATTTATTTTTATACATAAAATATTTGCAATGACAGTAAATAATGTAGTGTGGTTCGACGACATTTGCTAGTTTAGGTTATTATTAGTCTTTTTTCCACTGGCCTTCAACAACCAACACAAGAACATGTTGAATTAAAGAGTGTTTCTGAAAATGCACAATCCCAAAACACTACAATGTGCAATTTACTATAATACACAACAAAACTGAGCGATGCCACTAGAGTCTCAGTAATCAAATATTAATTATATATACACCAAACTTGCTGTGGTGAGGTTGAAATGTGTGTGTAAGAGAGAGAGAGAGAGAGAGAGAGAGAGAGGTGTGTGTGTGTGTGTGTGTGTGTGTGTGTGTGTGTGTGTGTGTGTGTGTGTGTGTAAATGGTTAACACTTACATAGATGTTCTTCATATCGGCCACCTGACATCTCACTGTGTAAAACTCCTCAGCCGTCTGACTCACATGATCACAGTCCTACACACACACACACACAGAACGAGAGATTAATTCAAATGTGCATATGCAAACTCAGACATCCAATGAAAATGCTCATCCATGACCTCTCACTCTTTCAGAAAAGACACATCCATATAAGAGTTGCAGGTTTAAACAGCTCAATCTTACCAGTGAAACCACATTGTTGGTGATGACGCCTCCAAACAGTGTTTTTACTGTATTTTTCTGAAACGACAACACACAACTATTAGATCTCTGTTCATTAAACATACTCAAAACGGTTCTTAAAGTCACCATTAAATCAAAATGGACAATTCTTGTTTTTTATGAAATATTGCAGTATTTATTATGAATTATTCATCCATGCACATCTTTTTTTAAAATTCATGTGTTTTTTGTATTCATGTGCCCTCATAATCTTTAATGAAAATAACTTCACCCGAGGGCGGGGCAACCTGTCACTCAAATGACATCGACCAATAGCAAACCACAACCATCAAATCAGTTCCCCATGGAAAAAATAAGCCCCGCCCTACATTTGTTCTTGTTTGCCGTTTCACAATAGGGAACTAAAGTTTATATCTCTCTCAACTTCCGTTTCATGCCAACTTTAAAAACAAACACACACACACACACACACACACACACACACACACACGTCGTACCAGGTCCTGAGACATCTCCTCGATCTTGGTGATGAGGTCGGTGAAGAACTCGGTCATGTCTTTCTGCTCTCCTGTGTTCAGAGGCTGTTTGTCCATCGTGTAGGTCTTACAGAAGGGACGAGGGTTGTACGCTTTCCTCTCGCTCTCCTGCACATGCAGAAACAGTGAAATGACATCACATCTACAGGTCATGAGATCAGATTACCAGCGCATGTGATAAGACGGTCACCTACCATGAGATAAGTGAACATCTTCTGCAACTCCAGCAATGTGGTCTTATGCTTAATGTCCTCTGAATACTGTAAATAAACAGACACAAGCATCACTGCAAGGCACAAACATCTCAAACCATTTAAGATCAAATATATGTTACTGTACGTATGTTATTAGGACAGCAGAGAGGTGGTCAAACCATGGTAGCACATGACCTCATGTATTACCACTTTTATATAACGGCAGCAATATGACACCAATTATTACTAATCAATGCTAATAATACATAATACATCAAAGTAACAATTAATTTGCATAATTATGGGCTGTTTATGGTTGCAGTTGATGCAAGGTCACAGGTGCATATATTTCATGATTTTATGAACTCACTTTAGCAGTGAAGACGGCCTGTCTGGCCTCTGGGATCATGTAGAGCTGTTGGATGGTGGAGGCCAGGTAACACGTGGCGCCCAGGTTAGTCAATCCCACGAAACGACACTCGGCTCTGACATCATCATGGGGCCAGTAATCCCACTTATAAGGAGCGTGAGACGCTAAAACAGCAAAACAACACAGAATGACGACGTGTTCATTCATTTTCAAATAAATGAGCTTATTCAAAACAATGATGCTACAGGTAGAGCTGATTCCAAGAATCGTTGTTTTCGATTATTTTTCGATCATTTAAAAAAAAAAATTTTTAGATTGCAGGATCCACAGGATAAAGGTCGTCGAAAGTTGCCTTTTCATAATCTGAAGCTTTATTTGTAATATGAAGATTCATTTCTATAGCTCTGATTGATTTTAAATTGTAATTTTGTCTGCATTGCCCCTGAAATGGTTCATAGCTCAGCCCAGCAGTATACGCTTAAAAAAAAAAACGTATTTCGTGGAAATGCATTCATAGCATGGACGGAACAAGATATGAATGGTCTAAAATACATGTGCAAGTGTAAAACGTGCTTTGTTGAAATGAAAAAGGTTTTAAATGAGGAGGCGATTCCCAGTCCTTTAAAGTAGTTTAAAGCAATATGGAGTAAATTGAGGGCAGATTGTGAATTTCCTAAAGTATATCATGTCAACTTCAGCATGTCTTTTAATGCTTATGAGAGCTAAAAAAACATGGCAAAACCAATTTATGAGGACATCCTTGCTAATAAAAAAACTTTATTAGTTGTCTCTAATGTTATCTTAATCTAAAATAAGGTGTAAGAATAAAAAAAATCTTAAGTCAATGAGATGTCCTGCTCACCCTGCATGTGCTGCGACATGACCCAGTTGTGCAGGAGCCTGTAGTTCTCCACCGAACCCTTGACCACCTCCACCAGCAGGTCGTAGGCGGCGGCGCGGGCTGCGGGACTCTTGCATTTGGGCTGCTGACGGTCCTTCAGGCTGGGTAGCAGGAACAGCAGGTCATACGTGTCCCTGAGGAACTCCTGACCCTCCCGCGAGAACTTAAACGGGGGCTTGTGCTTCAGGACGCTGGTGGCCAGACGCAGGAGACCCGTCAGACCGTCGTCCTCGATCGCCCCATCCTGCTGGTCCAAAATCTCTCGACTGCAAGTGGAAAGACAACGACATGCTGTACAAAACTGACCAACACAGTGTGCTTGAAGTGTTTGGACACATAAAAGATTGTTTTTGCTTAAAGGGGTGGTATAATGACCCTTTTTACAAGATGTAAAATAAGTCTCTGATGTCCCAGGAGTGTGTATGTGAAGTTTTAGCTCAAAATACCCCACTGATCATTTTTTATAGCATGTTAAATTTGTCCCTTTTGAGGGTGAGCAAAAACGCGCGTTTTAGGGTGTGTGTCCCTTTAAATGCAAATGAGCTGCTGCTCCCGGCACAGAGAGCGGAGCTTCAACAGCTTGTGTGTGTGTGTGTGTGTTAGCAGCTCCGATTACCTCACACAGACACTCACTGAAACGTCAGAAACTGTTCTGCCTTTTATGGTTAAACCGGAGTCGGGGGCGGGGTTTATGTAAATTTTAGGGTTTGTGATGTAACTAACTCGGGAGGAAGCTTGTATAGTCCCTATCAGTCGTTTGTTGTAGTCCTTAAAAAAAACGATTTCTTTAAAGGGTACCTATTATGGATTTTTGAAAATTGCCCTTCATGTAGTGTGTAACATAGATCTAAGTGAACGAAAACATCCTGCAAAGTTTTAAAGTCCCCATGAAATCAAAATTGACCATACTTACTTTGTTTGCCTAAATTGATCGTTTTGTGGTGAACAATTCATCCATGCAAGTCAATCCACATAAAAAAATTTTTTGGCTTTGTAATCTTTAATCAAATTCTGAAAATGCCCCTCCCCTCTGCACTGGAGGACCTTGCCCGATGACGTAGGCTTGACGGTTTAGGTGTCTGCTTAACATCCGTAACCACACCCTCCAGCTGACATTAGACAGGCACACGGCGTGTGAAAGGAGAGATGGCGAGGAGGTGCATTTTTCTAGATCCAATCAGGTGCTAGTTGGAAAAAAAAAACCACGCTCACTATTTTGCCTCATTTAGTATTCCGTTTCTCTCGGAAATACGTCACAGCACTGGAGAAAAGTCGTTTGCAACTTCCGGTTCACGGTGACTTTAAACATGAAAGTTCACCGTATACAAAGTTATTGTCTCTCAAAAGTAAGAGTCGACTCTGAGTCGCTGATATGAATCGTTCGACGAAAGATGCTTTTCCTTTGGCTAGTTGACGTCAACTTGACAAGTTATTTGAATAAGATACGCCTACTTATTGCGTTCGGAGACCAGTGTTGCCAGGTCCGTATGCCTGCACTGTTTCTGCGGGTTGTTTGTGTAGTGCACGGGTTGACGCGATTGTTTTACCCACTGGAACATGATTGTTATTGAGGAAACACCCGGGAACGCTATTTGAATATTTTTGGCCGTGATTGGGTTAGTTTTGATGAGCAATTGGGCTGGTTTTGTTGTGCAGACCTGGCAACCCTGTCGGAGACGCCAGGGGAAAACTAACGAGACGCTGTTTTGAAGTGCGACGCAAAAGCAAACTTTTTTCATCTGCCCAGTGAGGAGCATTTGAAGACAGTGGCTACAGTTCATAACTATACCACAGAAGTATAGCCGAACCTTGTTCTGTGTTTGCGTCATTTTGAAGATGATTGCTTCACAAACCTAAATGCTATAAGTATGAATTTGCGAGTGGGTGATACTGAAGGTTCAGTACCGAGTTTATTTGGATCAGCTTCCTTCTCCGAATCACAACCTGTAAGTATTATTAATATTAATTGTTGCTTTTATGTTTTATGTATCATGCTCAATAAGTGTGTGTTGTGTACGCACAGCGCATAGGTCGTCAGTTGTATTGAAATATGTGAAGTGTTTGTCGTTGTTAATGGAGTTTTCATAAAGAATATAGCTATAACGTTACCTCTTAGTACTGCATTATCATTATGTTTATGCGTTGGGCTAACGCAAACAAAGACTGAATGTGCTTTTACCACTAAACTTTGGGCTATGGTAGCTAACATATCACTGCAGATTAGCGTCACGCTAGGGCGGGGTTTGGAAAAATGACTCGCTAAACGATTCATATGGGAGTCGGTGAGCAAATCAAGGAGTGTGTTTGACCTGCGGATGCAGTCGGCGAGGTGTCGGGCCAGGGCGTCCAGGTCCAGCAGGGTGGTCTGACTGGCGTCCTTCACGTGGATGTTGTCGATGAGTTTACAGAGCAGCCAGAAGTATTCCTTACATCCGGTGAGAAACATGGCCTCCTCCTCAAAATCCTCCACCTGCACCAAAACACACACAAACACACTCAATTAAAGGAATAAAGCACCCAAAAATAACACTGTGTAAGCACCTGTGTTGTTATCATTAACTATATCTTAGGGTACGTTTACATGACAACACAGACTAAAAACCGTTTAGCTTACAGACAATGTAGTCAAAACCATCTCCGTTCACATGGATCCATGAAAAGTTGCCAATGTCACCGTTCCCACAAATTCATGTTTTTGTAGTTTACACGGAGACGTTTTCAAAACATTAAGCCCTATTAAACCTAAAGCCATTTAAAAAAATTGTTTGAAATAAAGCTGAAATAAAATAAATATAAATATTAGATGGAAAACTATGGAAGCTTGTTTCTGCAACAAAATTAGGTAATAAAATAAAAAAGGGAAATTGCGCCATTTTATCTAGCAATTCAGATTTTTTTTCCAATTCTTCTCAGATTTGTAGATATATACTCGCAATTGCAAAAATAATGAAGTCCAAATTGAGAGATAAAATGCCGCAATTACCTTTATTATGCCATGGCGGAAACAAGATTTCATTTGAAAACTTAACTAAACAAAAAATAGCACAAAAAAAATTGTTGCAAGTTGATGTACTGAAATTACTAACTTAAACTGAAATAAAACTATTTAGAAATATACAAAAAAAACTAATAAGAATAACAAAAGCATATAATAAAATTACCAAAAAATTTACTAAAATGAAAACTGAAAAAATAAAAGCTCTTTTGATCCACTTATATATATATATACACACTATAACATTCCATAACTAAGAGTGTATCAGTGTGTGTACTGACTCTGAGGGGTTTGAGGGCCTGTGCGTCGGGCAGGAACTTGAGCAGTGTGGACGCGGCGAGCAGCAGGAAGGATCTGTTGATGGATTCTCCTCCCTCCAGACCGGACAGAGAGAGCTTGTACAGGCCACTGCACGCCTCCTGACGCACCGCCGTCTGCACACGCACACACACACACACACACACACACACACACACACACACACACACACACACACACACACACACACACACACACACACACACACACACACAAAGCTCTGTTAGCATACGAGCATTACTCCAGCTCAAGAAGTAGAGCATGGAGACAGGAACACCAAGGTCAAGAGTTCAATTCACAGTGAAATCATGACCTCAGAAAACATGTTTACCTTGAATGCAATGATATTCATTTATTTTTTTATGCATTTGATTGACTAAAGCGTTATAGTCTATCAAATGCATCATTTTTTTTTTAAATAAAAATTAATATCAATGGCATTTACAATGTGTTTCACTTTCTGATTATGATGCAATTTAGTTTGAAGGATGTAGGTGGAACTTGCTTTTAATGACTGGGCTGAAAAGCTGTGATTTGATTGGTTAAGTGTGACTGTTCCCCGCCCACATGAGCTTAATTACAACAGTATCAGCGGAAAGACTCAAACAGCAGAGAACAGCATTGACAAAATGCTATCACTGTTTATTTTTCCAGGGATAAAATAAATGAAAGAAAAAAAAGTGTAAAAAAAAAAAAAACATTGAACAAAAAATGTAAGTTGCGTTGCTGTGGATAAACTGCCAAATGCATAAAAAACATTTAAAAAATATATATTAAAAAATAAATAATTTTTTTATATATACAACATAGAGAAAAAAAATAAAAGAATTAAATTTTCAAAATATGTTGCAATCCACAAATCATTTTGTGTTGACGTAGGGTGGAGCTTAATTATATTAACTGGGCTGAATAGCAATGATTTGATTGGTTAATGTAATTGTTCCCCACCTAAATGGCCTTAATTATAACAGTAGCAGAGGAAAGTCCTTCGAGATTGGTTGGTTTACCTCGGGTATGAGCAGCGTGAGCTTCTTCAGCCAGTCGTGAAGATGTTCGCTGTCGGCCAGGCTGGACTTCACCAGAGAACAGCAGTGAGCCCAGCTCACCAGCAGCCACATGGAGTAATGAGTCACTGCAGACACACATCACCAGCAATGAGTGCTGGCTACAGAACATTTAAAACCTTCAAAGATATACAACCAATCATGTGCTTACCCTCGTGCCTGGATCTGTGATCTGATTGAGCCTTTAAAACCCTGCAGGACAATCAGAAGACAGAAGGTTAAAAAAAATTGACTGGAAAAACTCTTAATATATATATATATATATATATATATATATATATATATATATATATATATATATATATATATATATATATATATATATATATATATATATATATATATATATATATATATATATATATATATATGAAATAATAATTTTTTTAGAATAAGTAGTATCTCTAAAAAGAGTTCAGTGAAATTAAAAATACAATATTTTACACAATTTGTGTGCACAGTATTTTTAAGCTTATTAGAGTATCAATTTGTTGTAATGATTTATAAATATTATTTTTATTATAATAATATTATTTAAATAATATATTATTTATTTATTAATTACATATATAAATCTATAATAATAATAATAGCATAATATATTAATATATATGAAATAATATTTTTTTATACTAAGTATCACTAAAAAGAGTTTAGTGAAATTAAATTAAATATGATATTTTACACAGTTTGTGTTGATTGTATTTGTAAGTTTATTAAGAGTATTACTTTGTTAGCATAGCAAAATGCCAATGTTAAACTCAATAAATTATAAATGGAGGTGTGTGTGTGTGTGTGTGTGTGTGTGTGTGTGTGTGTGTGTGTGTGCGCGCTGTTCACCTGTGCGCCAGATTGTCGTATGTGTAGGCCACGTTGATGAGCCGCTGGATGAGGTTGGTGCCTTGAACAAGACTTAGAAAAACCTGACGGAGTAGGACAATATCTCAAAATGAGTGACCGCAAACATACACACATACAGCGAGAAAACAGATTTTAGAAGCAGGTTCACACCTCTGTAAGACGGGGTATATGCAGGCCCTTCCCATGATCCCCGGTGGATTTGCGGGACTTCCCTGGCCACGCCCTCTTTCTCTGAGTGTCCGTGAGACCAGACCAGGCAAAAACATCATGATAAGCCAGATCCAGATCGGCCGGATCCACCGCAAACTGACAAATGAGTTTCAGCAGACACGCCAGACAGTCCAACAACCACTATAGAGAGACCAGACGAGACAATAAAGATGATATTCATATGAAGATGATATTCAGAGCTGTTCATTCAACGGCAGAACTGGATATATCTCACAAACAATATGTCCAGTCATTAGAAAAGATGAAAAAATAAGCCTTTTTGATATGAGGAAATGTTATATGAACGATAAGACTTTACGCATTATCTTTAAGACAAATATGCACATTACCAAGAAAAACTCTTATTTTTGTAAGTCAAAGATATATAAATTAAAATAATAATTTCTCATTGTTAGAAGAAAAAAATAACCCCTAAATGGCCAGCGATATTTTATAAATGATCTTTAAGACAATTATGACCATTTCCTCGAAAAACTATTTTGTAATGCAAAAATAAACCCATTTAAAAAATATTTTCTCATTTTTAGAAGAAAAAAAAGTATTTTTTATATTTATATGAGCAAATTTATTTTATAACAATTATGCACTTATCCACAAAGAACTCTTTTGCAATGCAAAAATAAATAAATAAATATATATATATATATATATATATATATAGAGAGAGAGAGAGAGAGAGAGAGAGAGAGAGAGAGAGAGAGATATTTGCATTATTATAATTTATTCAGAACTATCTTGAATGTAATTTGATTTGTTTTAATTAAAATAAGCAGACATTCAGTACAACTAATTCAAGCATTATTGATATTTACACTGTACGATTACACAATTAAATCACATCACAATATGTATTTGTTTTGAATTCCAGTATAACATTTTTCATATCATAGTAAAAAATCATATCATAATGCCAAAAATCTCAATGATTCTAAATAAATCAAAAATAAAATCAGGCTTAATTTTTTTATTGCTTCTTTTGGTTCTCGACACTCACCACTGTCCAGGATTCCTGTTCTTTCGGCTCTAAAATCGCAGAGTTAAAAATGTCCAGCAGAAGCTGAAGACCTCCAGACGACACAAACTACAAGAGACACATGTGTGATTGTGTTACAAAGAGACATGAGTCCAGCTCTCACACACACACACGATCCAGAGCTGTACAATTACAAATGGCATAATCATTTTACTAAAACCTCAACATTAGGAATTCCAACTTATAACAATAACAGTGTGAGAAGAGGCGTTTGTACCTTGCAGCTCCAGGTGTTCTTGCTGTTCTCAATCTGTTCCTCACTGGAGTCGTCAGAGTCTGGATACAGATCACTGTAGCTGCCCTGAAATACACACACACACACACACACACACGTGTCAAGCTTTCATCAAGAGTCCTGGAGGGCTGCATGTGTCTCAGTGTGATTCTGCATGTTACCGTAGACTCGCGGTGAATCCTGCGGTTGGGTTTGCCGAGGGCTTCTATGATTTCTAAAGCGTAAAGCAGCTTATGGGGGCTCTTGATCCTCAGCAGATCCTTCCAGCACAAACCGTCAGAGCCCTAAAGTCACAATGAACACAAATAAACGTTCATGCAGTGCATAAGTTCAAATGTTGTTTTTTATGCACAGGTCAATTTTGGGATTTTGGGCTATTTGGCTTTTCATAACACATTATTTTAAAGGGATCATTTTAATCATGTCATCATTTACTCATGTTGTTCCAAACCTGTATGAGTTTCTTTCTTCTGCTGAACACAAAAGAAGATATTTTAAAGAATATGGGTAACCAAACAGTTGATGGACCCCATTGACTTCCATAGTATTTTTTTCCATGCTGTGGAAGTCAATGGGTTACATCAACTGTTACCCATATTTTTTAAAATATCTAAATATCTTCTTCTGTGTTCAGCAGAAGAAACAAACTCGTGCAGTAAAATAAACAATACATATTTAGAAAGGCTGTTTCCTAAAAAATACTTTTTTTCTCTTTCACCGAGCAAGAAATCCCCTCTTCAGTGGCCCTTACATACACCAAACTTTACAGTTTTATTCCTATTAATATTCTTAAACTTCATTTGCCTGATTTTATAAAAATATTTAATAAAATACATGGTGATAATGTATTTATTTCTGGCAGTTGACCATATTTTTTGATTTATGTGATACAAACTTCAAACTTTCCTATGCCAACAAAATGAAACAAAAATGTTGAACCTGGCTTTATTCATTGATCAGATTGCTCTTCTGAAAACATGCAAATTAGTGCATATTTAATTATAACATCTCTGGAAACGTGTCATTTTTTTTTTAAATTCTTAATGTTATCATTCAACTCGGGAAGTATAGTGTACATCATTTACCCTAATTACCTGGGGTGTCTGGCCTTAAATCAATGGTAAACATGGATCATGTGACTGACCGTGTCATCTGAGATGTTCTGGAAGGCCTGAAGCATGCTGGGACACGTGGGCAGCAGCATGAGCAGTTCCCACACTCGGCGGGAAAGATTCTCCGCATGGAGGTGCAGCTCCTCGCAGCGAACGCTCTGCGGGAAGAAACCATAGACTGTTAAAGAAAAATATGGACGTCACCCGTAGGTTTCTGAAGATCCTTTTTGTTGCCCAAAGTGGGCGGAGCCGACCGTTGCCATCTTGACAGCGCGTCACTCCCGGATAAACGACAATGGGCAAAGAGGCGGAATTATCTGAGGTGATGTGACGCTAACAGACAGCAGACTAACGGCTATTAGTGACAGCAGCGGCAATCACCTGTCAATCAAGTGGCCACGCCCTTAATTATGCAGAACTTTAAGGCGTAATATAATTTAAAAGGATGAGAAAAATTCACCCCTCACAGTTGTCATGAAGGGCAAAATTAGCTATATAGACCAAAACCACTTTTTGTACCAGGCTGTAAACATTATTTTTTGCTGTGAACTTGGGCATTTTAACATGGGATTGACTCTCTTTTGGAGCTTGTCTCTAACGACCAGTCGGTGATTTGCAGTTTAAGTCACTTCCGTTGGATTCAAGAGAGAGACAGAAAGGTGGGCGCTTGGAGGAAACGCACTGGATTGGATGCTGGTTTAACTCAGTCTGGAGCGGGACGGTACCTCAGTGCTGTGCTGGGGTCTGTCCGGGCCGGGCGGTTTGAAGCAGGCCAGCATCTCCAGCAGGTCGAAGAGGGTGGTGAGGTGGGGCTCCTGAAGCAGCAGAAGCATGGGAATGTGCTCCTTCTGAGGGGGCGGCAGACACGACGCCGGCAGCTGGACGCCCTCGCCCTTCCTCTCTCTCCGCGGAGCGCCCAGAGACACAAACACCATCTGACAGACACAGGAGAGTCTCTCAGTGTTTCAGGTTCTAGGGCTGTGGGTGTGCGGCCGTAAGTTGGTTTGTTGTCGTTTACCTGCATGTCCTTGAAGCCGAGCTCATGAAGAGTCTTCTCATCGTAGTCGGTGGTCAGCTCGTGTCCTGATGAGATCATGCGCACCGGACCCATCAGACCACCTGCACAGAAACACACACACACATCAATCTGACTGAAGCATGTTGCCATATGAACAATCATTTGTACTTGTAAATTGACTGATTTAAGTTTTAACTTGTATCTATAGTAATCAATCATATATAATGGATTTTTTTTATGAATAATGTTTTTTCCTGTTTGACTGACTCTTAGAAAAATAGATGGATGGATGGACGGATAGACAGATAAACAGATAGATAGATAGATAGATAGATAGATAGATAGATAGATAGATAGATAGATAGATAGATAGATAGATAGATAGATAGATAGATAGATATTTTTAATGAACCGCATTTCTGTGTAATACTAATGGTTCAGTCGCCAGTCAATAGAGCACATCTGTTTCCTGTGTGTGTGTGTGTGTGTGTGTGTGTGTGTGTGTGTGTGTGTGTGTGTGTGTGTGTGTGCGCGCACCTGGGAAGTCCTGCTGCCGGCTGGTTTGGCCGAACTCCTGCAGCTGCGCCTGCTGGCTGAGCTGATCCTTCTGAAGGTTCTCGTACCAGTGCGTGACCTCTGCCCTCAGATCAGCCACCTGATCACTGGGGTACATCTCAATCGTCATCTACACACACACACACACACACACACACACACACACACACACACACACACACAAAAGAGTCAGCACGTTCATGAAGAAAGCTTTAATAAACGTCTGAGCAAATAATAGTGATGATGATGATGATGAAGGTGAACCTTGTCAGGGAGTCCTGCCGGTTGACACACGATTCTGAGCGGGAGAGACTGTTTATCACTGAGAGCTTTCAGATGACTGCTGATGCCCGTCCCCTCGATCTGCCACTGACGCAGGTGATACGCAAACCTGAAAAAAAACACACACACACACACACACACACACACACACACACACACACACACACACACACACACACACAATAAGTGAGTTCAGACATAAGTAAATGCCATAACTGCTATTCTACAGGGTGAAGGTCCTAAATGTTACCAGCAATGCCAGTGTGAATTTCTCATGTAAGCATGGTTTTCTTCCTGTGCCAGTGAGGGAAGTGTGTGTGTGTGTGTGTGTGTGTGTGTGTGTGTGTGTGTGTGTGTGTGTGTGTGTGTGTGTGTGTGTGTGTACCTGCGTCTGAAGGCCTCCAGGTGTGTTTTGAGCAGCAGAAGTCCTCTCTCGATGATGGTGAGGCTGGAGTGGGCGTCTTTCTCCAGGTTAGCAGACGCCATCATCAAGCTCTCCATACACTTACTGATGAACTCCTGCTCCTTCTCCAGACCCGTTTTACCTGAGGTTACACACACACACTCGTCAATATATCACTTTACACACTCACATTTATTCAAGTACAATCATCATAAACTCCACTAGGACAAACGGTTACTCATTCATCAATGAATCTATCTATCTATCTATCTATCTATCTATCTATCTATCTATCTATCTATCTATCTATCTATCTATCTATCTATCTATCTATCTATCTATCTATCTATCTATCTATCTATCTATCATCTATCTATCTATCTATCTATCTATCCATCCACATTTTTATCTTTCTATCTATTTATCCATCCAACCATCTATCGAGTCATCCATCCATCCAACCATCCAACCATCCACCCATCTATTTATCCATCCATTGATTAATCTAATTATCCATCCATCCATCGATTAATCTATTTATTAATCCATCCATCTATCTGCCTTTCTATCTACCCATCCATTTATCCATCCATCAATTTATCTATCCATCTATTGATGGATAAATAGATATATAGATGGATGGATGGACCCAGCCATCCATCCAAAACACAATCAAAAATCAAAACATCTCTTTAGTAAAACAATTGAGAACAATAACGTTTCTTCCTGCGTTTCTTCTAAACCTGAGAGGTTATAAAACTGTAAACATTTAATGGTTATGAATTCTACAGTAAATGTGAGAGTTTGTTGTTAACTGACCGCTGATGTAATAGGAGTTGATGTACTGGATCGCAGCTCGACTGATGTCTGCAGACTGAGCCCTCAATGCGATTCCCCACAGCTGATCCATACCACACAACTAGAGAGAGAGAGAGAGAGAGAGAGAGAGAGAGAGAGAGAGAGAGAGAGAGAGAGAGAGAGTCAGAAAGAAGAACATATCGAGACAAACCATCGAGATTTGGAGATTTGCTGCATCAAACCTCGCAGTTGGAGCTGCTGTCATAAGCGCTGGTGGCCAGACGAGCCAGATTACACAGATGCTGAAACAAGTTGAGTCCCGTCATGCTGATCGTCTCCGGCTTCAGCTGAGGCATCTGAGACAGAGAGAGACGTGAGAATCAGGTGATGAAAGACTCATTCTCATGGCACATGGAGGTTAGGGCTTAACTAGACGCCAGCCAGACCTTCTCCAGGAAGAGATGTTTATATGTCTCCATGCCCATCGCGTGCTGGTCTTTACTGCGGACCTGGTTTAGGAACCAGTGCAAGGCGTCGTCGTAACACTCAGAGTCCTCTACTAAACAGTGCCACAGGATGTCCACCTGCTCCAGACTCAACCCTGACACACACACACACGATATTCATATTGTTACTGAGCAATTCTCACAGGCAGCGATGTGTGTGAGATAAAGAGAGAGGCTCACTGAAGTGGTCAGGTGATCCGAGCGTTGAGAACACACAGGTGAGGAACTGCAGACGCACCTGCACCTCCGCGCTGTGACTGTACCTGAGACACATGGGATTGATGTCACTTTATTCAGAAAGGACACATTTAGTTGATCAAAAGTGACAGTAAACACATTTGTGATGTTACAAAAGATTTCTATTTTAAATAAATGCTGTTCTTTTGAACTACGAATCCTGAACAAATATATCATGGGTTCCAAAGAAATATTAAGCAGCACAACTGTTTTCAATATTGATAATTCATAATATTAAGAAAGATTTCTGAAGGATCAATTGACACTGAAGACTAGCGTAATGATGCTGCAAATTCAGCTTTGTCCACAGAAATTAATTACATTTTAAAATATAATCAAATAGATAACAATCGTGTTAAATTGTAATAATATTTCACAATATTACAGTTTTTTGATCAATTAAATGCAGTATTGGTGAGCAGAAGAGACTTCAGCAATAACAAAACCTACTCTAAATGTTTGAACGTTTGTACAGAACCGTTGTATAGACATAGACAAACACCCAGACTTACAGAGCAAATTTGTGACGCTGTTCTCTCACGTCCTGGATATAGTGTAACAGATCATCAAAGAAGAGCTTCATCATGTGCAGCTCCTTCTCCGCCCACCTGCAACACACACACACAGAAAATATGAACATTTACTCATTCAAAAACATCTGTAAAATAATCCAAGTTCAAATTCACCCTTCACAGGGAGTTTGATTGACATGTGCTCTGGCCAATCATAATCTACCATCCGCCATTTTGTCTGACAAAGCAGTCAGGAGTGTTAGTAGATTAACGTCGGTGGATTTGAACTTGAAAAACGGTGTGTACTGACGTCTTTCCACGGTTGAAACAACCTTCCTACTGATGTTCATTCATGTGTATTTGATGCTATAAATGAACTAGAAGGAAGAAATGATCGGTTCACGAGCATTTATTGTTTAAATTTCTTTCTTTTTTTTAAAAAAAAGACCAAATTTGAAAATTGAGACTTTGGTTTCATATCAAAAGTAACCTGCTCTGTCCTGTCTGTAGACGCGTTGTCAGTTTCCTCTTCAGTCCGCCATGTGTTTTTCACTGCGTGAGAACGTGTTGTGTGGCGTGAGCGGCATAGCTTGACGGTCATAGCAACAGTAACTAAAGGGGGTGTACTATCATAATATATTGAATTGAAAGCCTGTGTTTATATTGTGGTTTTTCATGTTAAAGGGATACTCCACTTTTTTTGGAAATAGGCTCATTTTACAACTCCCCCAGAGTTTACAGTAGGTTACCAACCAGAATAATACTTTCAACGCCGCCGCTTTGCCGCGGCGGTGAAATTCGGGGTGTATTTGCTGCCTTTAACCGCTAAGAGGCGCTACAATCACAGACTTTGAAAAGTGTCCGTTTATTCTCTCTATTGCGTAAACTGCCGCTGCGTCGCGGCTCATTCAGAGCGATTGAAAGCTGGTAGCAGATGCATTTAAGTGAAATGTAGTTAAAATAATTCATCACAATACTTAAATTAAATTGAATAAATAATGAAAACATTTCAATATAAAACATTGCAATAGAAACATATTAGGCTACATCAAGGCTTTGGAAGAGTATAAGACGTTGACGTAATCGTTCAGGCGGTGGCTCTGTGGTTAACGCAACGACACGGAGGTCCAAGAGGCCCGAGATCGAATCTCAATATAACACCATGTTGGCCGACAGCATTAATCTTTAACCGTTCTTGATGCTTAAATAGTTGACTGTTTATTTGCGAGTTTATTAACTGTTTATTTATTTAAAGTCAAGCGTTTTTTTAATAATCAATGGCATATTACAACATTGCTACAGTAGAGCTGGGGGGTTGTAAGGGGGGGCTTCTTACATTCGCTTCATAAACACACTAGCACACACATGCAATCTTTTTTCTGCACCCGATGGATAGACTCATAATTTTCAAGCCCCACTGCCCCCATCGCCCCAACACAATGCTAATGAAATACGCAACAAGCTTAAAATGTTCCAATTTATTGAAGTAACAAGTAGGCTAGTATCTAAATACAAACTAAACAAACAAAAACAAAAATAGAGAAAATAAAAGTGCTGCTGTGTCAAAATGTTAAAAAAGAAAAGAAGAGAAATCCATTTGGCAAGACAAAAAAATTAAAAAATTCAAACAGACATAGGCTAACATAGGCTAATGTGTTTGATATGGGATTAAAATTATGGGCAGTGCATGAGATATAAACTAATGATTAATTATGTCAAAATTCCTTTGTTCCGATCAGAGCAGGATATTCCTCGGCTCGCTCATTCCGCTCAGGGTCGCGCGCTCAGGCTGTCTCCGACTAGTTTTTTTCTAGTCAACTAGTAGCCTAGTTGTTTATTTAAGCCATCAGTGGACAAATCACCCCTTTATATTGATTTAATAACTTAAATAGGCTATACAGGGTAATGAGTGAGTGTTAAGCTGCACTCAAGCGCACGAGCCGGAGACAAAAATAGCAAGGAGACATTTCATTGTTTATTAATAAACTGGTGTTTTCTGCGTCGCTGCAAAGATGAAGATGCGATGTAGACTCGCCATGAACGAATAAAGATATAAAGGCATAAAAAGGAAAAGTTCCTCCCGTTGGCGCGCCCAACCTGTCACTCTATGCTATTTCCCACCCATAGAGGGGCGCGCCCCACACTTTGAGCGGCGACTACCATCTGTAGTTAGGGGGATCTAGCCGGTGTTCTGTCTCTCCCTCTCTCTGCCGTGCAAGCGGCCGCGCGCTACACAGTTTGAACCTACAGTCTATGGTTTGAACTTACATATTCACGTAGCCTTTCGAAAACAGGGACATTCATTGTCCCGGGAGAGTGCTTAAATTTCCCGGGACAGGTTATTAAAAAGAAGGACAATCCCGGTAAAACCGGGACCGGTGGCAACCTAACTTGCATTTAGACTTTATTTCCATGCAAAAAAGAAACACACAATCTTATTCTTGCTACATTTTAAATTTGTTTTGCCAAAGAAATTGCAGCTAAATTAAACGAAACGGTACAAATCGAAAATAGTCCAAAGCAACATAAATTAAAGACATGAGTTTTGCCTCTCTCGCGCTGGATCTCAGCAAGTTTATTTAGTCTCCCTTGCTCAAACATTCTTAAACTCTACAGAACCAGTTGAAACAACTGGATTGAACTCTTCAATTTAAATTTGTGTGTGAAAACACTTTAAATAGGCTACAATAAATAAACAACAATATTTATAATTTAATCAAATATGGGGACACATCGAGAGATGTAGCCTATCCTTAAAATAATTTTGCCTTTGCCATCGGGCTGGCTATCCGCCACTCTCCATATGAATGAGGAACATTAACACCTATTGTCTGTCCCTCCAAACCCCCCACAAGCTCTCTGAGGTGAGTCTGACTTAAAATAAAGAGAAGTCGCAATTCACACTTAAATCGCTCTTCTAGCATTAGGCTATTAAAGTGTTGATAATGAAAGAATTAAATGATTTAAGCTACATGTGGTATTTCTGTCATAAAAGTTTATTACTAAATATTTCATTATTTAAATAATTTAAGAAATAAAACTGGTTTGGGCCAGCTTTTTCCAAGCAAAACTAAATATAGCCTAATCTTCAAACGCATGTTCATTTTGTTATCATGAACAAAATGCTCAACTCAATATTAAATTCTACAGGGATCTTTGGGTCCAGGCATGCAAAATGTGAATTAGTTATTTTTTAAATTATTATTATTCAAATAAATATCGGTGCTTCGTGGTAGCCTACTGATGATAAACTAAATAACATTTAGATAATAATTATGAACTTTAAATGAAACAATATAGCAACACTTCGACGAATAAATGATTTGATCTGTTTTTACATTTTAATTCAGGGCGATTTAGTCTCTACATTTAATTAAACGAGATTTTCACCTTGTCATTTTCTCATTGCGAGGCGCTCACAATCACATCATAAACATATTTGAGCAGATTCTCTGCACCTCTCGTTTTCATATGGATTACATAATCAGATAACATTTATTAACCTAAATATTTAGACATTTAAAGGCTTTAGACATAGCCGATTTCCTATCTTGACTGAGCTGAGGCAAGTGGCTTTCGGTTAATTTTTGTGACGCGCAGTTCCCGGAGACCGAGAGAGACGACAGATAAACTTTTGTCATTAGCCTAAAAAAAGTTTACAGTTTTGAACGATGTAGGCTACTGTACTCTTATCTGTATGACCAAAAAAAATCACGTAGGCCTATAGCCTATTAAGTTATTTTAGCTGTTATGAGAAAAATAAATCAAATGAACGCGCTGCCTCGTTTGTCGAAAACTTTACTTAAAACCATGTTTTTAAAAACTCTATGTAGGTTATAGGGAATAAAACAAATATAGATATATATAGGCCTATATATCTTTTTTTTATACAAAACTGCTTTTGAACAATTGGTAGGCTATTATTAGCTACAGATCTAAAGTCGTTCTGTTGGATAGCCTATTTGTTCCTTAGTGTAAAATGGAAATGCATGGTAATATTATTTTATAAATATAAGCAAAAAAAATATGTGGTGTAACAGAGTTTTAGAACTAAACAAATCTGCATTAATAGCCTAAAAATATATAGATTTTTTACAGAAGTCCATGTTTGTTCGGGATTTGAACGCAGGTCTTCCGATTGATGAACCGTCAGCTCTACCACTCGGCCATGTCGAAGCTCACTGAGAAAAGCCCAAACATTTATTTCACCAGTGTGTGTTCGCTCAAATGAGTGAGAACGTTTTGTTGTTAGCCTACTGTGAGTGTAGCCTACTTTACATGAATAAAATTGACCTTTTACAGTTTTAAAATATGATATCCTATCTGCAGGCCTATGACCAAAAATAACGAAGTAGGCTATAGCCTGTTATTTTAGCAGAAAAATAAATTCAAGTGAACGCGCTGCTGCGTTTGTCGAACTTAATTCAGTGGCAGAAGAAAACCCCATTTTAGAATACGCACTAGGCGTGGTGTGTCAAAATACTTAATTATAAACTTCAATATTTCGTTCAAAACCACATCAAAACGCTTTGTGACATTTTAAAAAGCCGTGAATGTATTAATGCCACTGGAACCAGGATCGTAACTGAAATGCGCTGCATGTTATCTCTCAATACAGGAGCAGAAGCGCTGGTTCAGATTTTATTGTTTGTTGTTTAAACGTGCGTGTTTTAGGCTATATTTAAAAATATATATACTATATTTGATAAGGTCTATTTAGGGTAGGCCTATTCGCTATAGCCTACTGTGGAGGGGGGAAATCACCCACCGGCAAATCGCACCTTGCTTAACCATGTTTTTTAAAATTATTTCTGAAAGAATTCCAGTCCTGCTGTCTGCTGTCCTGTCCGTGAAGTTTTTTGTTTGTTTGTTTGTTTGTTTGTTTATTTTTTAACAGAACTGTTTTTGAAGACGTAAATTTAGTCAATCTGTTGGATGAGATTTGTTCCTTAGTGTAAAATGGAAATGCATGGTAATTATATAAAAAACATATTAATTCGGGTTTCGAACCCGTGTCTTTGTACTGCTTAAACCTTCAGCTCTACCACTCGACCACAAGTTCGGCTGTTTAAACGTCAGTGTGCCCACAAACGACTGATGCACTCTTCAATCTTCTCATTCCTCAATAGTTTAGCATCATTGATTGCACCTAATTTATTTTCACTGACTGCGAGATAGGCCTCTTTTAAATTTTGATTCATAAAATGTTCTGCTCTAAAAGTTTGCTATATTCTATTTAAAATGTAGGCTACTTTTACATACGTTTTGCTTTCGCTAAATGTCCCTTTGCGCCACCTGGCGGTCATTTCGCGAATGACTTATGGCGCTTTTCCACTGCATGGTACGGTACGGTTCGGTTCGGTACGGCTCACTTGTGGTGCTTTTCCACTGCATAGTACGGTACGGTACGGTGCGCTTCGGCGCGCTTAAATGGTACCTGATCTGTTGAGGTTCCAAGCGTACCGTACCGGTACTAAAATGTGACGTGAAACACTGCAGATCACTGATTGGTCAGACAGACAGAATCGTCACTACCAGCGTCATTGGATTTGCGACACGAGACACTAAACACGCTATACAGAGTCATATAACCAGTAGACAACAGCCAACACGGTAGCACCTGTGTTTTACTTACTTGAAAAAAAGAAGAAGAGATCAACACTTTAAAAAGGAAATGGCTGAATCGTGGTCGAGGTGCAGACGTTCCTCTCGTTGGTTGCCTAGGAGCGGGTCCAGCGGATGGGGCAAAACAGAATGAAAAAGTGTTCCAAGAAGTAGCAGCTAGCTCAGCTAGCCGCACACGGCTATCACCGGACCTACAAACAGTGTAACGATCAGTCCCACCCACTTTGAATGGGTACTAACTGCAGTGGAAAAGCAACCGAGCGCGAACCGTTCCGCGCCGAATCGAACCGTACCGAACCGAACCGAGCGTACCATGCAGTGGAAAAGCGCCATTAGAAATGCGACTGGGTTTTTTTTGCCGCGGTGAATTCACCGCGGCAGACGCCGCGGCGGCAATAGGCATTCTGGTTGGCTACCTACTGTAACAGTTGAGTTTTACCGTTTTCGAATCCATTCAGCCGATTTTCTGATATTTAGAAGAATATCAGTGACCAGACAGTTTCTGGTCTCATTGACTTCCATAGTAGGAAAAAAATATATACTATGGGAGTCAATGAGACCAGAAACTGTCTGCTTACTGATATTCTTCTAAATATCAGAAAATCGGCTGAATGGATTTGAAAACGGTAAGACTCAACTGTTAAACTCTGGGGGAGTTGTAAAATGAGCCTATTTCCAAAAAAAGTGGAGTATCCCTTTAAGTTTTAGTCATTTTGGTGTTGTGTTTTTGTCTTTTTAATTAGTTTTTTTTCCTCTCCACACTTTAGTGCTTTGTGAACAGTCAATTATTAATAGAACATTTCTCTTACATGGTAATCCAATGAGTGTCGTAACTAGAGCCGAACTGCTGGAAAGTCCCAAAGAGCTTGGGCAGCAAACGCAAGGACACCACCACCGACCTGATGAACACACACACAGAACCACAACGGTCAAATATCTCCAGCAGAAGACCAAACCTCTTCAGCAGTTTCACACAGCTCTGTAACGGCCTCACCGGTGGTTGGCGAGGTTCTCCAGACAGCCCTCGATGAAGCGCATGCGGATCTGACGGTCAGTGAACCAGCAGACCAGAGAGCACAGCAGCTTCTCCGCCTCATTGATCAAGCCCTCCGATAGGTGGATCTGCTCACAATGACAACATGAGAATCGCAATTCACACACGAAACGCTTCAGATAGTCCGCTGTGAAGTAAACATACCGCATTATCGTCCTGGACTAGGTCCCACAGAAGAGTGTTTCCGTTCTTGCAGACGTTATCCAGGTTGATGTCAGTCACCGCGTGGGTTGAGTACTGATGCTTGTGCACCGACGGACCTGGAGCGGACGTTTAGAGAAATTAAACATCGGGCTAAAATGATCATGTGACTTTAGTCAGATAAAATTAACTCTTATTACTTTATTTCGAATGTGTAAAAGTTCTAATCTGACTGAAATTGCAAAACTAAGATTTATGTTCATTTCTATGCTTTCAAATATTAAAACAGCTTTTATTTTGATGGAAAAGGAGCTTAAAGCTTCTCTTTTGACAACAGATTCATAAACAATTCTCACTACAGATTTGGGAAGACAGTTGGGGTGGTGCTGTGGTTTCAAATGCATGTTCCCAGAAAGGAATTTTGCGTTTATAAGACAAACACAGCCCAGACGTCTAGGCTAAAACAAGGCAAAATTTGGGCTGTCAGTGAAAATTTAATAGACGTCTAATTATAGCCCAAGAACAATTAGGTAACGTAAAAAAAAAAATTAAACCTAATGCCTTGTAACCACTGTTGACTTGGATAATATGATGGAATATCATACATATCGCAAGTTATTTTGGCAAAAACGAAATTTTATTGTCTAGAAGTGGGTCACTCATAGTCGGACTATATCGGTCTAGTAAACCTAGATGGCTATTGCTTGCTGGGTTATAAGCGACTTAAACATCATTTAGTGCTGCTCCGATACTCTGAAATCCCACTTGTGTGTAAATGAACACAGTGCCGCGCCTCACTGAGGTGTGTGTGTACCTTGCACCAGGTGTTCGTGGTATATGGAGGCCAGGTTGGGCAGGTGTTGCTGCAGGTGTGAGCTGAGCTCAGCGTGAGAGTTGATCTGGACCAGCTCTTCCTCACATCCCGACTCTTCTCCGTCAAAATCTGCCATGTTCTTCTCGGATTTGGCGCTGACTTGGGAACTGCTGCAGCTTACGTCATCGGCGCTCAGCATGTCCTCTACCATGTGACTGTGGAGAGAGAGAGAGTGTGTAAGAGTATGTTAACAGAAAACAATAGCTCTGTGATTCTGTGCTGCTCCCGCTAAAACTAAGTTATATTTTATCCCGCTCCCGCCCGACACTTTCGCGTTTTTTGTACCGTTCCCACCCACAAAAGCCCATAGAAAGAGGTCTACGCTGATTTTTCAGTCCCATTCCGGTTAAATTCTATTCCAATTTCCACACACACAAAGCTTCCAGTGACAGACTTGTGCGGTGCTGTTATTATCATTACTACAGGAGCCCATGAGTCATTTCTTTCTCCCGTTTCCCACACACACATAACAGTATCTTCCCTCCCGCACCCATTAATCTAGCAAAAACTAGTCCCGCGCAGCACTGTTGTGACGTGTCCCAGAGATCCTGCGTTGTGCTTCTACTCGGAGTCAAAACCTAGAGAGCCGTCTACAGAGACAGCAACATTACACACTAAAGAACCTTAAATTGAAAGTCCCTCTGACGGGAGTTATTCTCTAAATCCGTGTCACTGTTTCCCTGTAACGCCTCCACTGTAGTCTTGAGTTTGCTTCGGGAGCAAACACAAACATATTCCTCATTTAATAATTCTAGCCGTAGGCATATACGGAAAAGAAGAAGCGAGGCCTGGTCGAGTTTCATTAGAAGTGCCCAAACAAGTTTGAAGCAGTTGACCAAACACTGACCAATCAGAGCACAGTGTGCTTTTCAGAAGGAAGGGCTTTATATAGACAGGAACTAAACAGAGCGTTACTGACAGACTGGGAAGAGAGGAGCTGCAACAATGTCAAACATGTGAAAAACAATGTGTTTTTTAAACATTCAAGCATGAAAACCCATACTAGTAGACCCTAAAAACAAAATCAAGACTTATTAGGTCCTCTGAAAGATCCCAATCCCATAATGCACAGTTTTAGATAGTAAGGGTGTTGGCAGAGAAACGTCAACAACACATTTGAAAGGTGGCCTCACCCATCATGTTGGTGATGATGATGATGGTGGTGGTGATGATGGTGGTGCTGAGGGCTGATGAAACGCCTGCAGTTGAAGAACTCGTTGCCCATGGCCTCCGTCAGGAAGTCCGTCGGTCGAGGCATACATGACGGCTCCTGGGAACCGGAGGAGTCCATCTCCGGGCCGCCCTGCTGCTGGTGCTGGGGATCCTGGGATTGGGAATGTGAGGAGGGATCAGCCTGTTCTCCCGACGTTCCCTCCAGGCACAACGATGAAGAAGAGCAGGGTTCAAGGATCCTAAGGGAGGAAGAGGCAACCATGGCAGCGGCTGCTTCTGGAGTGAAAGGGATGGATTTTGTTTTGGAAAGTGCGGAGATGGGAATGCCGGGACGCTCTGGAGGACCTTGAACCTCTCCGAGGGCTTCGCCGGCTTTGCGTTTGCGCATCTCTGATGTAGAAGGCTCTCGGGTTTCTTTTTGCGGACTGCTCTCGGATGTGACGGTGGGTCTGTCGTCTTCATCGTCCTCATCGTCCTCGTCATCGTCCTCGTCGTCATCCTCCTCTTCTTCCTCCTCCTCTTCCTCCTTCAAGGCCTCACTGTCAGCCATGTCGTCGGAGTGCATCTCGCTGCCAGGGCTGCCTGCTGATTGGCTGGCTCGACTGGATCCGGCCTCGTTGCTCGAGGCTTCACTGCGTCCGCTGCTGCTTCCCTCCTCGCCACTGTTGGCCGTCTCGTCCGAGCTGCCCTGCAGAGACTCCTAGAAGAGCAAAAAACACCTAAATTACTTGACTAGCAAATAACACCTAAATTACTTTACTAGCAAATAACACCTAAATTACTTGACTAGCAAAAAATACCTAAATTAGGGCTGCACGATTAATCACAATTTACATGAAATCGTGATTTATAACCGATTTGGCTTATCACGCTTATGAAATCACACATATTTTTTATGTGCAGCTTGTCAATGAGTAAACGCTGCTCCTTCTGAAAGCACTGAGTTTGAGTCTCATATAATGTGCATTTGAAAAAGCAACCGACATCAAACATCTTTCCAAACATGAGAAGCTTTTATGAACCTCTTGTCCAGCAAAAAACAACGTTTAATAACATGCGTTTACTCCAAACTCACTTCATAACGACAGTTGAGCTCATCCTTCAGTGAGATGATGTGACTTCTTACACAGAAAAAGGCAGACGTGTGTTTATTAGTCATGTTTAATTAATCAAAGCGTTTCAATCTTCTGTTTATTCAGCAACAGCGATAGGGATTTCCTGATGTGTGTTATCATACTTCTGCGGTGGGGCATATTTGGTGTGTGCGTGTGTGTGTGTGAGAGACGCCCTTGGGTGTTCAGATGGATATTTGCTATGCAGATTAATATGAGTGAACGTTACCTCTGTGTCCGACAGCCTCTGCTGCCCTCGCTTTCCGCTGCTCATGATCGGCTCGTCCATCTCCATGTCACTTCCTCCACTGTGATGCGTGTCGCTGTTGTCACTGCTCTCTGGGCTTCCTGCAGGAGAACCTGGGGGGAAATATTGTAAACTGACATTTCAACCAGAAACTCTTTACACTGAGATTCTGATCTTAGCCATGGTGGCAAAATAAATAAATGAATTAATATTTTTTTGCCATAAGGGCAAATTACTTAATATTACACATTACAGAAGTATAATTATTTGCACATGTCATTTCATGTTGACTTCAATTGCCATTTTTACTATTTGTGGATTCTGACCTAAATTGAATACAATAAGTAGTTTAATTCAGTATTTTGTGAAGAAATCCACATTTAGCATTGAACAACGCCAACTTCAAATTGGATCAATCTTAAATCTATGGCATGACCATCAAGAAGCAGAAGCCCCGCACCTTTCTTGTTGCCCATGGGAATGTTAGTGTTGAGCAGGGAGGCGAAGGAGCTCTGTTTGGACAGCTGAGTTTTGGCAGCCAGGGCGTTATTCCACAAGGCCTTGATCAACATGGACGCCAAATACAGCGTCTGCGCACAGAGAAACAACTCAGCAAACACATACAAAATACAGTTACTTCAGTCTGTCTCAAAAATCAGTGAGAGCTCAGTCTGAGAGTGAGAGCTCAAACGAGTGTGTTAATGTCAATCACGCATCATCTATCTGAGCATGTGACTAAACCACGTACCTGTTCGGTGTGTGCGCTGGGGTGCAACCCTGACACCAGGCTGAGCACGTGCCGCAGGGGAACCGGGTCCAGGTTCTTTATGAGTGAGGGGAACAGGTCATGGATGTAGCGACTGCAGTGTTTCAGCTACAGAAAACACACAGAGACAGAGGTCTGAGTTAAC
>CM070819.1:5339048-5494048 GCA_036326025.1 Chrosomus eos | reverse complement strand
GCAGCCCATATACAGTCCACATGTTGAGTGCTCAGTCTGCCCTCGGCTGCCAGGAAGTTCAGGATCACTTGGCACTGTTTAATGATCTACAGCAGAAACAATACAAGCACAATCAGAGGAACCAAACCTCAGCAACCAGAGAGAACCAACCATGCAACCAAAAAACTACACGCATAAATACGAGCGATGTTTTCAGTGCAAAAGTCTCCTCACCTCAATGTGCAAATTTGGTCCAAATATGTGCTCCACAACATTGTTGTTGATGAGCCAGTCCGCGAGCTCCTTTGCTATCGACCTGCGAGATGAAACACAGATGTCAATAGAGGTTCGGCTTGACTGAACTACTAACAGCAGCGGAGTCGAAACACTCACGTCTCGGTGTCGGACACCAGGGACTCGTTATTACACACGTCATTGAAGGTGTGCAGCTGATTCTACAGAAACACAAGCACAGGTTAAGGAAGTCATATTTGATTTATATAGCACTTTTAACACAAAGAAGAGCTATACACAAAAACAAAAAATATTGAAACCCAAAATACACAGAAGACCTCACAAAATATTAAAAGCACGTCTATTCATCGTCTTTCCTACATTTAGATAGGTGTGCAAACGCATTTTTGTCTCAGTGCATGCATTGTTTTAGTTTGGCAGAGCCACCGCTAGCTTAGCTTAGCATAATGAATGGAATCCTTTGTTGCCAGCTAGCATGTTGTGAGTAAAAGTGATTTTTTACTCAGTTTTTTTAAAAACGAATTACTTCTTGTGGCCTGCGTATTCACAACGAGTACAAACAGCAATGCAGATTAAGACTAGGTGATTTCCGAGGTAGAGATTGACTTGGGACTATATGGGGGGAAAGCACTGCTACTTGGGCGCAGAGATATCAAGCAAAACCTAAAATAAAATCTGGAATCAAAATAAACACCCAAATTTCATACTACCTGCTTAATATTCGGAAAACTCCCATTAAGCTCTGACCAATTACCAACTAAAGCACAGACTGGATACAATGAAAAAAGTGTGTTTTGTGCGTCTCGTACCGTGATCTGGCTCAGTCCGGCCAGCCTCATGGTGAGCGTTGGACTCATGAAGTACTTGAAGGCCAGATCCAAACTCTCTCTGTCGAAACACAGCGCGCTGTCCAGCGGCTCCTTCACCGTGCTCCACATCAGATCGGCCATGTTACGCGCCGCGCTCTGACGCAACTCCTGATCCGACAGCTTGCACAGATACCTAGAGAGAGAGAGAGAGAGAGAGAGAGAGAGAGAGAGAGAGAGAGAGAGAGAGAGAGAGAGAGAGAGAGAGAGAGAGAGAGAGAGAGAGAGAGATATTCACATACAACCAGATGCTTGGCACATAAAAACAACTAATCACATATATTCGTCCAGTAGACTCAAAACGGCAGGTTTACAGCTCTAACAACACAGAACACTTCTAGACGTCCATTATAAGTGCATTGCTGTAATTTGTATGTTTTGGGGTTTTTTTTAACTCAGAGATTTAACTTGTATTAAACCTAAAACATTCTTTTAAGGATCGATATCAAAAAATCCCTTTCTAGTCCTGAAGGATATATCAGGCCGCATGAAAACGCTAGTAAAAGTTAAAAAAAAGTACAAATGGAATTTCAGAGGCTTAATCATTACATTTACATATAAACTATTTTATATTGTATGCCATTGTTTTTCAATTAAATGTGTCAGTTTAATAGTTTAATAATGTAATGGAATAGATAATAGCTGTATGATTTTCAGTCTCTTTGTCTGATAAGATAAGAAAATATACTTTTAATAAAAAAAAATATTATGCATTTTATTATATTATTGGAAAATTAAATTATATATAAATATGTAGATTTGAATATAATATAATATATTATAATATAATAGTATTTTTCTAGGTGGATGAAAATGTATATGGTATAAAGATTTAATATAATCTATATAATATACTAAAATATAATAATTTTGAGGTGGGATTACTTTTCAAGGTGGATGAATATATATAAAAAATATATTAAAAATATAATACAAATATAATATAATATTATAATTTTGGGATGATTGTATTTTTCTAGGTGGATAAATATTTATATGGCATGTACATTTAATAATATACATGTGTTATATATATATATATATGCGTGTGTGTGTGTGTGTGTGTGTGTGTGTGTGTGTGTGTGTGTGTGTGTGTGTGTGTGTGTGTGTGTGTGTGTGTGTGTGATACATCTTGAATATAATAGTAATTTTGAGGTGGGACTACATAGCATTTAACATTTGGCCAGAGGAAAAAATCTCCATCAGAAAAAAATCCTCTCCATCTGAACACACTTCTATTCTCTCTCTCTCTCTCTCTCTCTCTCTCTCTCTCTCTGCTGCTCTAATTCGGTCTGGCTCGAGTCACATGACCGGCTCTCTCAGCCGTCTGGCTCCCCCAAGGTCATGTGAGGAGAGCCGTGGTGACTGTTGCTATGGTGAGGGATGCTCTTCCTAGCAACTCAACCGAGCGCAGATTCTTGGCGGGTGGCAGCGCTCTTTCTAAGAGTACTTTGATTCTGCTCTGTCTCGAGTCAGTCGGGATTGATTAGATGAAATAGATGCCAATATTTCTGCATACAATTAATTATTGTACACTTTTCGGAGCAGTTTAGAAATGCGCTCTTACCTGATAACGTAAGTGCGAAAAGGGATGATGTGCTGCATCACAGCGGGAATGTGCAACCATATTCTGATCTGTGTGCACAGAAAGAAACACCTGATTGGTTACAGGTCACACACACACGCACGCCAGCCTCGGGTTTGATCGGGCTTGGACTCACGTTAGAGACGATGGTGATGAAGGCATGTGCGATGGGGAAGGGGAGAGAGTCAGGAGCGCCGAACTCAAAGCAGTCCTTCATCAGAGAGAGGCCGTGCTTCCCGCAGAACATACACACGTATCGCAGCAGGTGCAGAGGAACCTCCACGTCCTGAAACACACACACACACACACGTGACCACACTCAAAACACTGTCTTCAGCAACAGCATGATCCTAAATCAAATCAATTCTGCAGAAAAACATTTTTGTTCAAATAAATGCATAGATTTTAGAAATTATTCACACAAAAAATGTATTTAGCTCGTGATTCATAGGACCTTTTGTCAGTTATTCTTATGACTAAACATAAATTATTAAATAACTATAACACATTAAATACAGAAAACATGAGGTATGACAAGACACAACTAATTAAATATAATAATTACTGTTAATAAGTGATGCAAGTAATTACAATTATGACAATAATGTATGTATGAGAACCAGATGAAACCTATTACCTGTTCAAATTATACTATAATTATTAATAACAATGAAATTAATCAATTATTATTAATAATATAATATAATAAGTATGAAAACCAGACATGACTTATTACCTTTTAAAATATAATTATTGTTAAGAGCAATTTAATTAATAATAATATAATAACTATTATAGGTATGAAAACCAGACATGACCTATTACCTATTAAAATTAGAATATAATTATTATTAATAATATAATTAATTACAATTAATAATATAATGTGTATGAAAAGCAGACATGACCTATTAAAATTATTACTATTAATACAATATATTACAATAAATAAATGATATAAATTATAATGGTAATCTATATTATAAAAATATCATTATTACTATACTTATCAATAACAATGCAGTTAATCATAATTATTAATAATATAATAATATTTAATGTTTACTAATAATTATTATTATTATACGTTAAATATTATCTAATGTTTAATAATAATTATTAGAAAAACCTGTACTGTGAATGGTGTAATCTCTGTGCATATATTTATTATTAAATGATTATTGATTAAATATTTCATAAACATCTTTTTTGCACACAACGTGTAACATTAACACAAACTTATAAGAAATAATTGTCAAATGATTGTCAAAGCAGACTGCAAACACATGCCGAAATTATTTCTCATTTATTAGACTTCAAAGCATTCTTTTGAATGATGAATAGCTTAAATTTAATCACTAAAACCTGTGATGATGCATGGGAGCGGATGAATCACGCCAAGCTACATCTAAACAAAGAACATCCCGTACTTTCACACACAAAAGCCACACCTAGTGTCTAAAAGTCAGTTAAGTCTAGTCCTGCAGCGTCCACTCAGCATATATTGAGCTCATAAACTCCCTCTAAACGGTGTAATCAAGCCCATCATCATGAGAGTGTGTGTGTGTGTGTGTGTGTGTGTGTGTGTGTGTGTGTGTGTGTGTGTGTGCGTGTGCGAGAGAGAGAGAGAGAGACTTACATTCATATCACAGAAAGAGCCGAGGATATTGCTCTCTTGTGCCGAAATATCCTGAGGGCAAAAACAACAAATGGATATTAAAAAAAGACAGCGATCCAAATAAAAGCGGTAATAACTACAAAAACCACAGAACACAGTGTGTGTTGAGGTTATTCAGTTCATCCAAATCATTCAGGAATAACAAAGCACTACCTGGAAGAGTATAAAATGGTATATAAAGTGTATAATGCTTGTGTTGTGTGTGTATTTCACCTCGATTGAGCCTAACAGAAGGTTAAAAATGCCATTAAAAACCTCCATAGTGCTTTTTTTTAAACTAGAAATGGGCACAAGTACTTGGTACTGACAACAATGATGGATCAGGAAAAACAGTTTGATTTCAGTCAGAATAAAGACATAATTTGTCTTTTTAAAATGTGGTGCAAATACGGTATTTACGTTAATCGCACTACAGTTGGCCGTGACATCGTGAGCTTGATCAGAAAGACAAAAGTGGCACATGATGAGTATTTAATCCTTCAAATATTCAATTACACTTTGTGTCATGTACACTAAAGGCTTTATCGGTCGGTCCAACAGCTACACAGAAACCTGATCATACCTGCACGTGTAAATGTACTTTATGAATGCATGACTTACATTCAATAACATCTACAGAAAAAGCTCTAAAAAAGGACCAATTGTTATTTTGGGATTGGTGATATTTTGTAAAATTCTTTTAATTTCTGTTTATATTTATTTTATATTCAGTGGTACCTTGATGACTAAAGCAAATGAAACAAATGTTGAGATTCATATCAAAGCTGGTTAAAAAAAAAATCTAAAAAAATTTTTTGTAAATGCATGTACTAGATTCTTTATCGAAAAAAAGCATTATTTTTTAACCTTTTTTTGACCCTGTATTGTTTCATTAACATGTCATAAGTCTATCTTCCGGTGAAACGACAGACCTGTATGCCGGACTTCTCCAATCATTTATTCCACCACGTCCCTCCACAATCGACTGCACCGCCCACATCTCAACACCCAATCAACAACTGATGCGCAGAACATTTTTCACAATACAAAAGAAAAGATCTGACCTTACAAAGTCGGCATAACATCAAAATGGACCCTAATTACTTTGTTAGCGCACAGTACTAGTCTAGTGCTAAACAATTCATCCATGCAAGTTAACCCACAACAGAGCTGCACGATTCTGGATGAATCGAGATTCGCAATTTTTTTTTTTTTTTGGTTTCAAACCGAGATCATGATTCTCCCACGAAAAGAGAATGTTTAATTCATTTGAATTAATTATTATTTAAATGACATTATTTTTTAAATCAGGTTAAATAAATGATTCAATGACTCACTCATAAACACTTCATTACTGGATGAATCAGCGTTTAATCTCTTGAATCAATAGCCATGTTTCCATCCACTTTTCAATCGAATTATCTGAAGTTCGGTAAAAAACCTCATGCGAATAAAGTGTGTTTCCATCAAACGGCTTTAAAGCGAATAAAAACCTGTGCGTAATGACGTCACATGCTGTTTTGCGATCAAATTGGTATATCGAATTGCTTTGAGACATGTTAAGGTTTTTCCATTCATTTTCTCATCGAAATGCACAACATTCAAGCCAACATTTGCGAACAAAGTTTTGCTAGACAAAATGGATCGCGCCATAATAACGTTTCCATCAGCGTTTATAATCGCATAAGCCGTATATCCATCAAGATAAAATCCCACGAGACCGATCGTATTTCATTTCAGTCGATATTCATGAAATTCAATCGAATTTTACTGTTTCCATAAGGCATTTTTCATGCGACATCACTTAATGCGGATAAAAACGTGTGGATGGAAACATAGCTAATGATTCAAAGAGAAATACTTTTCTAACAGTCACTTGTCGCCACCTACTGGTGTAACGATGTAATTGATACAGTCGTTATTTAAAGCACCGTTACTTTAAAAAGGTGATTTACTCTATTTTGATTGTTACGTAAACATCAGTGTTTATATCCGACCTATAAACTTTAAGATATATGAATATTTGTAACACATAAATAATGATACTGTGTGGTTAGAAAAAAAAAGACTGAAGCTGTTACACACATAAACATGGCGACTGCACTCTCTGGCTCAGCGACAGCACAAACACAGTTCACTGAGATCTTGTCAGAGGTTTAATGGACACGGACGAATTGTTGTCATTTAGGAATGAGATCGAGATAGTGATCTTAAAAAAAAATTGTCTTCGCAATCTCTAATTTATTCATAATCTCTAGGGCTTTGACTGCAAATGGAACATCTACTTTTCTATATCCAATCAATTCCCAGAGTGTTACAAACAAGCCACGCCCCTTATTTCCCTCATTTAATATTCCGCTTCACTCTGAAAATGCCCGGTTAATGCAGACTTTAAAAGCCTCAGGAAAGCACTTCTGGAACACAGAGCGAGGTGTATGCGAGCATGCATTACCTCTATAGTGGGGTGTGTGTTGTGTTTGTAGGCCGTGTAGAGGGGGAACTGGATCTGGAAGATCTTGGCAGCGCACAGCAGCAGTTTCTCCTGGTCTTCTGTGCTCCAGGATGCGAACAGGTCCAGGCCGCCCTCGTTCCCGCTCTCGCCCGCCGCGGGCTCGCTGAGCCTGGGCTGGGGGTCCGCTTTGACCCCCTGCTTTGGGTTCTTGAGCTGATCCCCATCCTCTGCAGCACCGTCCTCGTCAGCAGAGTCCCGTTCCACATTCAGGGGCTCGTCCTCATTGGGCGACGGCTGCGGCTGGGCGGAGCCCCATTCAGGCTCCACCCCCTCAGTCCTACTGTTGCCATGGCCACTGCGTAAGCGGTCCCTAAGGTTGGTTACTTGGGCGATGACCAAGTTAATGAGGGCATAAACCAGTTGGCTGAACACCTCGAGGTGCTTGTATTCTTTAAAACAGCACAGACACTGCCTGCAAACCAACACAGAGAGAATCAAGCATCACTCAAGTTATACATTCAATAATATTTTGGCTAATATAAAGGCGCTTTCAGCGACCAAGAAGATGGTTTAACACACGTGCTCCACAGATTCCTCCCAAAACCAGCACAAATCAATGGATTTTTACGAAAACCCCCCAGAAAAAAACTATTTTTTGCTATGCTTTTTAGTAGTGCTCCACTGTATTCTGTATTATTACAAAATAAAAATATTGCAATAAGTAACTTTGGGTGAACATGTTGACTAAATGAATGAGCGAGTGCAGGAAGTGATGTTTGAAGTGAGTGCTGACCTCTGTGTCCACGTGCTGATGTAAGCGAAGACTCTTAAGGCATGTTCCTTCTTCAGCTGCAGGCCGTCTGAGCTGTCTGCATCCGAGACTGACACACACACACACACACACACACACACACACACACACACACACACACACACAGAAGAAAACCGTTAATGAAGTGGCTACTGGGTCCTGGGACTGTCTGGGATCAGATCAGTGTTAGAGACGCACAAGCACAAAAACTAAACAACAACTTACACAGAATACACACTATGTTATTAAACTTAAACATATTATCCCCCCCCCCCCCCCATAAAAAATGAAGAGCATTAATGATACAATACAAAAAAAAATGAAATAAAAAAATGATCATAATTTGAATGGTAAAAGCCTGTAACTGGTTAACGGTAAGTTCCCTTACAGTGAACAACTATCATTGATCTGATGGGACATTTCATGTGATTTTACAGTACAATACTGTTAAATGTACAGTTTTTGGAAGCGAAAAGGTAATTAAAAATAATATAAAGTGAAAAAATTAAAATTCAAACTCTGTTACGTCTGACATTTGATGGTTTTTCATTGAAATAACTGTTTCAAGCTGCATGTAATGTTGTTAAATGAATGATTATTGTACATTACTGTAGTTCCCATGATGCTGTTGGGTATTTGTGTGTATGACACGGTTTGCACCTTTGATATATTAGAGCTACTTGTGTTTCTTTCTCTACCACCTGTGCTTTTAAGGTGTGTGAGTAATTATAAACGTAGAAAACAGATTCGAGTCATTTAGCATAACATTATTTCAGTACATGCAATATAATTTTTTTTACTGTTTAAAACGTAAAAATGTAGCTACTATATTTTATAACAATTTTAACACATATTTTAAACCTTTTTTACATTAAATTTCACAGATTTTTTGACATCCATTTAAGTGCCCTGTCCCACACACACACACACACACACACACACACACACACACACGCGCACACACACACACACACACACACACACACACGTACGCGCACACACACACACACACACACACACACGCACGCGCACACACACACACACACACACACACACACACACACACACACACACACGTACGCGCACACACACACACACACACACACACGCGCACACACACACAGCACAATTATTGGTTTCCACGGCAACGAGGGAGTTGCTGGACTTGGGAACGCTACCTTGGGGTAGTAAAGTTCACTCGAGCAGCTGGTTAGCCTTGACCTACATGAGATTTTATTCCTTTCTTTCTTTCTATAAAACGGCTTTCCTGTCTTTTTTTTCTCTTCCGCTTCCACACAGCTCTAGAGTAACAATTCAGGGCATTGTGTTGATGCCGGCTGAGAAACAGTTTGATATGAGGATCCGTTATCAAAGCCGTTATTCTGGAAGCTCAAAACCACAGAAAAAAAGCAGCACACACACACACACACACACACACACACTGACTGAATGAATTATTAGGTGCTTTTCAGGACAGAGAGAAAAAAATAATTCACTCAAACATGTATGTTCTGTCATAATATATGATTTATGGAAAGTAAAAGAAAATATTTTGAAGAATGTTCATGCTACTCTTTTCCATACAGCTCCAGAAACTGCACCATAAAACCATGTGCTAGATTTCAAATACAGGTTATGTGAGAAAAAGACTGGATTTAACTCACTTTTTGTAAGTCAATTCCTGTCTGTCTTGTAACCAATTGAAATCAAGCAGCAAGTTAGAATATGCAAAACAAAAACAGGTTATAAAAAGCTGAAGATTTTCAGGAAATAACTGCTTTTTTTTGGTCTGTTCCTCAAACAAATCTATCACATGCCTTCAGAAGACTTAAAATATGCAAGCCATATTGACTAAATTTATAGTGCATTTTTTGAACATTCAAAGGTCACCGTCTGTTGCACAGTAACCCCAGTGTGAGCAGTGTAAAGCAAGGTCTTACGGGTTTGGAGCGGCATGAGTGTGAGTAAATAATGACGGAGAACTGTTTTATATTGAAGGACATTCCTTTAAAATATATAGTTAAAATTCGATGTGATTCAAGACTTTTTTTGATGTCTGGCTAAACTAGTTTAGTGACCGTCTCACTGCTTCTGACCTTTCAGAAAATGTGAAATTACAGAGTACGCATAAACAGATGTCTGCTGACAAATACAGGGAGTGTGCAGTCTGTGCACACACACACAGACACACACACACACACACACACACACACACACACACCACACACACACACACACACACAAAGAGAGAGAGAAAAAGAGATGCACAAAGATAGATAGACAGACACACACACACACACACACACACACACAAAGACAGAGACACACACAGACAGAAGCACACAAGCACACAGAAACAGAACAGAAACAGAGAGAAAGAGAGAGACACACACACACAGAGAAAGAGAGAGAGAGAGAGAGAGAGAGAGAGAGACACACACACACACACAGAGAAAGAGAGACACAAACACAGTGAAAGAGAGAGACACACAAAAATCAGTTACTCACACACACACTCACACTCACACACACACACACACACACACACTCACACACTCACACACTCACACACTCACACACTCACACACACACACACACACACGCAAACAAGCACACACACACACAGACAGAAAAACACATAGAAAGAAACACAAACACACACACACATAAAGAGAGACACACAAACAGAGAGAAAGAGAGAGACACACACAGTGAAAGAGAGAGAGACACACAAAAATCAGTTACTCACTCACACTCACACACACACACACACACACACACACACACACACACACACAAAGACAGAGACACACACACACACGCAAACAAGCACACACACACACACAGACAGAAAAACACATAGAAAGAGAAACACACACACACACACACACACACACACACACACACACACAGAAAGAGAGAGACACAAACACAGTGAAAGAGAGAGAGACACAGACAATCAGTCAGTCACTCACACACACACACACACACACACACACTTAAGACTGCATTAAGCTGGAAAACATCTCTCCTGAACACACAGACTGTCAGATTAACACCGTCACCAGCCCACACAAATAATGGGTGTGTGTCTGTTGTCCATCTACACACAGCACCGTGTTTGAGAGGTCAAATGTTAAGCTGCACATGCGACACGAGACATGCCTGACGGCCAAACACACTCATGAGAACTCACAAAACACACCATCAAATCACTCACAAACAGCAGCAGCATCATCGACGTTTAACATGTTTAGACTTTTATTATCCACCATCAAAAACAACTCAAATCAAACGGATGGAAACAACCAACATTAAACAGATCACATGACCACACCAGAAAGTTTAGGCCACGTCTGTCCCTATAGGAGGGAAGTGTGTATGTCGCTTCAGAAGTTAAAACTGCAGCTTCACAACAGATTTGCACAAAACTCATCCTCGTTGTGTGAGACGAAACATGACATCCATCCTAACAGAAAAGCAACGCTTTCAGGCTTTGCTGCAAATATGACACTTCAGTAAGTGATGACAGCCAAACAACACCTGTGAGAGTCAATCTGATAGAATTAATAAAGCAAACTCACTTATAAGTCTAACAAAGCAGCACCAAACACACATGCTAAGGACTCTGTTTTTTGGACATGTGTTTCTACAGACATGCCATAGATTTTACATTTTGATTACGGTATTGTTGTAATACCATGTTTATAACATGGCAACAGTAATATCACTTTTTATACATTATCATGTGAATTTTTACTGTATTCTTTGGAGTAAATCATTCAGAGTGCCATCTGACATAAATGTACCACCAGAATACCATGTTTTTGGCATGTATTGCAGTAATTTCACTGGTTTATCATGCAAATACTTTGGCAATCGTGCACTAGTGCTATGTCTGTTAACTACACCAACAGACCTTGTGTTTTTCTTAAATTTTCATAGTAACTTAATGATTTAAGATGGCATACCGATACCATTGTAAACCTTCAATACAATCAAAGAACTATGGTATGATAATAGCATATCAGCTATATCATCAGTGACTGTTTTTACACACCAAGACATCAGTCCTGAAGCAAAGAAAGCGTGTTCATCCACATCACACACTCTCTCCATCCAACAAAGCCCACAAACACAAATACTGTCCGGTTCCTGTCCGGCAGCCATCAGAGGGCCAAAGACTGCAAAAACACACTCATCACGACCGTCAGATCACTTCATCCATCATAAAACACTCGCTCGAGCAGAATTACAGTGCGATTGGGGTTGTTATGGGTGGTCAGATGTGGATATGTGTGTATTTTACAGGATGACAATGTCAAAAACACTTCTGCTAATGCTAATGCTAATGTCAGTTCAACTTCCCATCAGCCTCCAAACATATGAAAACAAACCGATGTTCAACCCACACGTCAATGTTTTCTGGAGCTTCCGTTTAAAGCAAACAACAGATTTTGTTGCTAATCTCGATTGGCGATTTAATGCTGAAATGATGAGAGGCTTACACGTTCTGATAGCATTGCGTTAATAAAAACAGATCTCAAAATCAAATAAAACACACATAATGACAGCCGAAGGGTGCTTGAGAGCTCTTGTAAATGCACATGTTGACAAACGTGTGGAAGATTTAATATTAAACATGAAATTCTGCACTGATGTGAGGCAGTGAGACGCATGCTCGAACAGTCATGCTAACAACTTGCTGCAAACAACTACAAAAACACAACAAACACACACTCACACAAAAATAAAAATGCAGTTGACTTACTCTCATTGAGCACCTCCAGCAGCTCGGCGCAGTTCTCACACATGGTTCATAAAGGCGGAAAGTGTATTCAGACCATTGGAGAAATAAAATGTTGCCTGTTTTTCTCTCTGTCTTTTTAAGGGGGTGTTTAAGGCCCGACGAAATGCTTGATGAATGCTCGTTATTTTGAGACAACACAACCAGGGAGGTTTGGGCTCATGCAAGCGGGATTATTTGCCGAAATGTCGAGGGTGAAGACAGTAAATGTGAGGCACTAAAGGAGCGGAGAGTCAGTCTCCGAGCAGAGCGTTACTGTGCAGACTAGCACATACGGCAGCCATGATGAACAGGGACGGGAGTTACACTTCGGTTGTTTCCGCCGGCGGCCTCGGAGATGTTCGGGTGTTTCCGGGAAGGTTCGCGGGCGTTCGGAGGCAAGCTGGTGACGTTGGGCGAGACGTCGTCTGTTTCCGCCGAGTCATCTCGCAGCTCGTTCGGGCTTTTTCGGAAAACTGGCAAAGAGAAAGGGAGGGGCGACCGTTGTTGCACATCGGGTGTTTTCGTAAGCTCCGCCTGATTCCGGTCTTAGACATCTCGCGAGAAACACAGTCGAGCACGTGTACATGTGATGTTCTAAATTTGATATATCTACTAAAGTGTCTCATTTTTAGCAATAAATTGATTGTATAACAGTTATGGGTCATAGTGGATTAGACAGCATACATTCATCTTCATTCCCTTGCCATGCAAATTGGGTACGAGTACGACCGTTCAAAAGTTTGGGGTCAGTAAAAAAAAAAAAATTTAATTCAGCATGGAAACATTAAATTGCGCGATTAAAGATATTTATAATGTAACAAAACATTTATATTATAAATAAATGCGGTCCTTTTTCAACTTTATCTGTATCTTTAAATTCTTTATCTGAATTATATCTTTAACTTTATCTGAATTCTGTAAAAAAATTCTCCAAAAATATTAAGCAGCTGTTTTCAACATTGATAAAAGTAAATGTTTCTTGAACATTAAATCACATTAGAGTGATTTCTGAATGATCATGTGACACTGAAGACTGGAGTAACGATGCTGAAAATCCAGCTTTGATCACAGCAATACATTACACTTTAAAATGTTACAATAGAAGTTATTTTAGATTGTAATATTACAATGTTGCATTTTTTACTGTTATTTTGATCACATAACCGCAGCCTTGGTGAGTGATATGCCACTTAAAAACACTGAAAAAAGCTTTTGCATATTTTTTTAAAGCTTTTTTTGGGACAAGCTCTTGCACAAACTTGTGGACAATAGTCTACATTACACCAAATACCCATTTTTTTGATAAATCCTAAGCATTTTGTTTTCACTAGCAGTTTCTTCACAAAACAGCTCGATCCTTATATCAGTATTGATATCACAGTCCTACGAGCTAAATGAAACACAAACACACACACTATGCTTTGTAAAAATAACCAACTTTATGTTTCCATAATACTAATGCACAGCTTTACAAATAGGATGATATGAACAACCCCTTCCATTATGACATCCCTATGCAAAAAAAAAAAAAAAAACACTCAAGTCTGCAGCATGAAAAAGATTTCAGTCTTTCCCATACATCGCAATCAAATGGAAAATATATATATGTATATATAAACACGCTCAACCCCCCAATAAAGAACTTAGAAACAGCATCAGGGCTGATCCTAAACCGTCACATTCACTTGCTGTGGTACACAAGCCACAACGACACGTCCCTGTGAGCAAACCTCACTTCCTGCACAGCAACTGTCCGTCTTCATCGGCCTGTCATACTGTATATTACATATTCACAAATAGATGAGGCTGAGAAAACATTAAAATGATTAGTCATGTGCTTCGAAATAAGAAAGCAAACATGCCGAACAGAATAAATTGATGCATATACAGTGAATTGATAGAGGAGATAGACAGCAACAGTTTCCTTTATATAAAATGTTCTGTTATGTAAAACCAAGGATTTCGGGAGAAGTGGGAGGAGCCAGAAAACTAATAACAAACATGTCTTTAATTTACATATTGGCATGGATTGGGTTGACGAACAACCAACATCTGGATTAATTTTCCTATTTGTCCTCATTTGACCGCCACCTCTCTATACACACGCACACATTTGACAGAGGAGCTCGAGGTGCCCCGGAAATCTTCATGAGTGTGAAACTGCAGAGGATCTCATTCACACATCTCCTCCGGGAGCTCGTGAGGATTGAGGATTCCTGGGACAGACATCTGGAGCTTGTGTTTCTCCTCCTGAGCCTGACGCAGAGCCGCTTCCCTCTCCTCCAGAAACAGATCTGTGGAGTCCTCGCCTGCAAACTCCTGCAAACACAAGAGAGAGAGAGTGAGTGAGTGAGTGAGTGTGTATGGGTGCAATTGAGTAAGCGAGTGTGTGTGAGAGCGAGTGTGTGCGTGAGTGAGCGAGCGTGTGTGTGTATGGGATGAACATACTATCAAAATGATTAACACATGCAAGCACAATTATCAATGAACATGATTAGTGTTACAGATATGTTTTACTATCCACAACCAAATGTCTTTCAACTTACGTGTACAAAATTCAAAATTGATTGAATGTGTAGCAATTTGTACAAAGAGAGACATTTTTGTGAGTACAAATGTTTTCTTTTGTATTAGTGTATCATAATTTGGAAAGAAGGAATTTTTTCAGGAAGGAAAATGGGGAAGAACGCTCGATTACGGTGCCGTTGTCTGTTTTAGCAGCTACCGCCATCTAGTGGTAGCAGGTTTTCTCAGACAGTGTGTGTGTGTGGATCGTGCAATGCTAACCCGATGAAATGAAAGTTTCAAAATCCAAATGAATCAAATAGGATCGACTCAGAAACGAGTCAATGAATGCACGCGTGTCACCTGATCCACACATGCACATCATTTTGATACTATATTCATCCCATACTTGTGTGTGTGCATCTATGTATGTGTGTGTGAGTGAAAGAGAGAGAGAGAGAGAGAGAGAGAGAGAGAGAGAGAGAGAGAGAGAGAGAGAGAGAGAGTGTGTAATTGTGTAAGCAAGTGTGAGTGAGCGAGTGTGTGTATCTATCTGTGAGTGAGTGAGTGTAATTGAGTAAGCAAATGTGCGTGTGAGTGAGCGTGTGCGTGAATGTGTATCTATGTATGTGTGAGGGAGTTAGTGTATCTGTGTGCTACTCAGCGAGTGTGTGTGTGTGAGGGAGTGTGTGTATGTGTGAGGGAGTGTGTGTATGTGTGTGCATGAGTGAGTGAATGTTTGTGAGTGTTTGAGAGTGATTGTGTGAGTGAGTGCGAGCAAGTGTGCGAGAGAGTGAGTGAGTAAGAGTGTGTGTGTGAGTGAGAGTGACTATGTGCGAGCAAGCGAGTGTGTGCGTGAGTGAGTGTAAGCGAGTGTGCGGGATTGAGCGTTAATGTGTGTGTGTGAGAGTGATTGTGTGTGAGAGAGTTAGTGTGTGAGAGAGTGTGTGTGTGTGTGTGTGTGTGTGTGTGTATGTGTGTGTGTGTGTGTGTGCGAACACCCCCACCAGAGACTCCAACACTGTTGTCAAGTCAAGTAATGGCTGGTAAAAGTGGGTGTTCAACAAACACCTTAGCAGTTGAATCCCTGTCGCCACTTCGTGAAGTTTATATGGACAGACCCTCGACCCCTCGATTTTGACCGAGGGAGTAAGCCTACTTAGCTCTATATCCCACAATTCAACTTGATTGTGACATCACAGCAGGTCACGGTTAACTGAAGTGTATGATATATTCATTGCATTGAGATACGCATAATACTTGTAGCTAACTTATATTCACAGTCAAAGTTTATACTAGTGATTTTATTTTTCTCCAACAGCTCATATGCCAATAGGGTGTAATGTGGACTCTGTAAAGCTGCTTTGAAACGATGTGTATTGTGAACCGCACTATACAAATAAATGTGAATTGAATCAAGGGCTTAGCGCGTCTCATTTAAACCTCATGCAATAGTTCCGCCAGTAGTGGCCACTCATGCAACGCAAGCAATAACCGAGTGAACGAGGGAAGTTCGTGAGTGAAGGGAACACAAATTGGGAGTGGAACGCAGCCTTGGTCCAAGACTAGAGAAAAAGGAATTAAAAACCTAGCAGGAAGGAAGTGACATACCTTGATCTGGACCAGGAAGTCCCTGAGGTGCTCTTTAAAGGCAGGAATGTCCTGATTCAAGCTGAACAGACCCGTGACAAACACCTTCACCTGGGCGCTGAAAAACAAAATGGAGATTAACACATGACACGAACACATCCTGAAGACACAGACACCGTGTTGTGGGCTGCTCTTACTCTTGCAGGTGTGGGAAGGCCGTCTTCAGCAGGTTGGCCACGTACTCCTGCACGTAGCCTTGATTGTTGCCCGCGTTGCCTGCGTTCAGAGCTACGCTGATTTTACCCTCTTCCACCAGGTTGAACATGTAGGCGAGGATGGAGGCGTGCATCGTCAGACCTGTCCCAGTCACAAACCACACAGATCAGTCATCAAATACACACACACACACACACTGAATAAATCAATAATTATCATTACAGCAGTACAATGTTTTTAGTGTTTAATTTAAATTAGCATAAATAAAGGCAGTCAAACTTGTTATAAACTTTTCTCCCATTTTTTGCATTAGGGTAATGAGAATTCGGGAGCAAAATATGTGCAATTATAATGATAATTGTAAAAATGATCGAAAAAATAAAAAACTTTTCCCTTTATATTTTGCTAAATTTTTCCCCCCAGCTGGTTGTGTTTTCGACAGTGTTTGCGAGATGTGAAGCCTTTTTGTGCACAATAACAGTTCCATTAGTTCCACTGTAAACATGTCACTATCTCTCTGCCTAGCAACTGACCGGCCGTGTGAGAAGTGTCCGTGACAACGGAGAAGATGTGCTGCAGGATGTCACAGAAGTATGTTTGATAGAAGCTTTGAGCTGCTCCCTCCTCCTGTGCGATGTTCTGCAGCATCGTGAACAGGACCTGAAGCCCTGCAGACACACAAACACACAGCCGTCATTTTCATTTATGTTGCATGTGACACGAGTAAACCTAATGTCACAAACATACTGAGCAACCACACAAATCCAGGGCACAAATCACAAACTGCATTCAGAAACATTTATGAATACCATAATTTGTAAAATCAAGTGTAGCTAGAAGCCTTTTGCATTCACATATAGTGTAGAGTTGGTGTATTTGCACACACACACACACACACACACACACACACACACACACACACACACACACACTTCAACTGTAGCCCTAACTCTAGTCCTCCACCCACCTGTGTCGGCCACATTCCTCATGGTGTGTTTGAAGGCCCAGATGATGGAGTCCAGAACCAGTTTGAACTGTGCCGGAGGGATGGACAGGAATGCTGGGAAACACTGGGAGTTGACGGCTTGCAGCAGGTAGAAGAAATGCGTCCTGTGCTCGGGATACTCCTCAAAGTTCTGAGATGGAGAAATAACCATCATTAAAGTACTGCTGCGTGATTTCGGGATTCTATGGGCCCTATTGACTTCCATAGTAAAGTTTTTCAGTCCTGAATGAAAATTATGCAGCCCAATGTCACACAAAAAAAGACTTGTATATAATTATTATAGTTAATTTTTCAACTTTAAAGTGTTAGTTTCTGTCGTTCGTGATTTTTCTTAAGATTTTGTTTCTAAATAAAAACAAAAAATTTATTCTCACTTTTTTTATTTTTGTCTGTTTACAAACTCACCACACACAGTAATGGTCAATAACTGTAATTGGTTGAAAGCTAATTTTTTTTTTTTTTCTGAAAAAGATGACACCTTGCACATGAAGATAGCACATCGTTTTAGAAATTTAAGTATGTGAAAAACACCTATTTTAGCTTCAGGTTTTAAAAGGTTATCCGCATGCTCAAATGCTCACGATGAAGAGCGCTCGTGCGTTCGGCTGAGTCTGAAAATGTACTTGCACCTCAGAATGCTTTTATGGCATCTCCTGCCATATTTAAACAGCCCACTGCAAACACCCTGGTAATTCGCTTCAACCTCTTTGAACTTTATGAATGAATATTGTGTAGAAGGCTCAAGTGGTGTGTGTGTAAGGCATTGGAAGCAAGCAGAGAATGGCTGAAAAACCGAGATGTTAAACAAAAAACGTTGGCTAACCTTGTTGATCATGTCAAGGGTACACTCGAACACAGCATCGAATATCTTCGGGATCTCTCCTGTTATGTGGCCGCCAAGCTTGTTAACAATGGTTGCCATAGTGCTGAGCACCTCTGGTTCTCGAGCGGCCGGGACGTTCCTTTGGTAGTCGATGAGAACCGCCTCCAGCAAAGGAGGAACGAAGTTCTCTCCAACCTAAGAGACAACAACAATGCTTTGTACTGCTGTCAAACTCGGCGTTTTATTGTGGCATGAGCGCAGACTGATCCAGGATCAGCAGAACTAACCATCTGTGGGTCGTTGGAGCGGCTGACCCATCCTGAGATGAGCTTCAGAGTCTCTCTCTTCACGGTCCGCATGCTGCGTATCAGAGGCTGCTTCGTCACCATCTCACCTGCAGAGAAACAGTTAAACGTTATTTCCCCTCTACTTCGGCACAAGATATTTTTACACTATTTAATACGCCATGTTGGGCCGGAGGGTTAGCACACGAGCAAGGTGCCGTTCTGTTGGTGTGTGTGTCGTAATGTGAAACTTTGCTGTGCACTAAGTAAAGTGTGTCAACTATATAAACGTTGTGTTTGGGTCATGCGCTCCATGCCAGGTGTGCTTGGCTCACCGTTGCTCTGGATGGCAGAAGAGATGTTCTCGCTCAGGCACTTGTAGACGTTGAGCATGTCCAGGTAAATGCGGCCCAGCTGCAAGACGAAGGGGTGACCCACGGCTTTACATGCCCTCACGTTGGTCTTCAAGATGCTACCTAGCTGACGCACCGTCTCCGGGTCCTTCAGGATGTCCACGTTCTGATTGAAGAGAGACATCATGTGCTTTGAGTTGAGGTGCCGTTCTGCTTCAATCTTAACATTGAAGCATAAACTATTAAAGGCACAGTATGTAAGTTTTGTTGCTAGAGGTCGTTTTTTTCAAAACAATTAATGCGCAGCTTGATGACGCAGTGAATGAGTGTGGAATCATGGGAGTTGTTGTCTTTACCTCCAAGCTCAACGTTATTGTGGTATGATCAGGGCGGGGTCGAGAGCCTGCGACATTTTACATTCCTCTTTTATTATTGCCTAAAAGCCTCAGTCGGCCGCTAGTGCCACTCCTTCATATTTTTTTTTTGTTTATTTGTGATTAAAGTTACATTTAGTGTCCAAACTCCTCCTTCCATGAACTTAAACTTTGGTACATTTGATCACTTAAATTCACATTTTTTTTCCTTCTAATGAAATAGCCACAAGTGCTGAATTACTACTCATACAGGTCAGTTTATCTGACTAATTAAAATTGTGGAGAACGCAGCGCTGTTTTACTTGCTCACAACAATCATACTAAAATAGATTTGAGAATGTGTTATAATTTGTTATAATGTTACTCTGTGGGCTCGCTCTGTGGCTGTATGAGACACTTATTGCACACTGCAGTATGCTAGATCAAAAATACAAGATCATATTAATAAAAGCTGAATGACTTGTGCTGCTAAATGGCATGCAATTCATTTTTAAATATATTGTATGGTAGAGAAAATGCTGTATTACTGTCGCTAAAAATAAAGGTCTTTCTGATTTTGCTATGTTAGCCACTTGATAAAACAGTGTTGTCCGAGTCATGGTCAATGCAGTAAAATCAAGGAAACAAGAGATTCAAACAATAAGACTAACTGTGTTGAGCTACATAACGATGATTCATTTTCTGTCGATATTAGTGTCAAAACAGTTCAAATAACCAGTCTAATAAAAAGCATATTATATTAAAGCATCTTTGGTGTTTCCATGGTTTCTACTGAAAAAACGGAAATCGAGGGTAACGCGGATATGACATCATTAACAGGCGACAGGATGATGCGGTAAGTTACACTGGTTAAAATAGCTGATTTCTCTGGATTTAAATATTGCTGGAAACATTTGGGATAATGCAAGTACACAAGTCAACAAAATATGCAACATGGTTTTAGGATATTTTAATGCAAAAATCTTACATATTGTGCCTTTAAAAGTGCAGGTTTGGGAAGGATAAAATAAACACTCAAACTGTTCACTATAATAGTTTCTCCGTGAGGCTAGAATAACACTGCTTCTCACCTTGGTGGCCTGCTGGATGATGCTGTCCCACACCTGGTTGGGAAGGAGCATGTATTTCTCGATGAGACGCTCCTGGACGGTCTGGTCCGTCTGTGCTCCGATCATGTAGCCCACGGCCTCGTAGAACGTGTGCACCTGCTGCGGCTGCAGGTCACAGATGATGGTGTTGATGTTGTTGAGGATCTCGTCGATGAAGGGCATCACCTCGCCCACCTGCACCTGCACAAAATGCCTCCTGCACTTCTGAGCGATCTTGATAAACGTGTCACAGGCCATGTCCTGCACGCCATCATGGGTCTCTGAAAGACAGAGAGAGACTTTCCAATTAACATAGACCTTCAGATAAAATGTGCACTTTAGCTAAGAAAACATGCATGACCAGATAAAAAGGTCAAACAAAATGCGTTCCTCACCATGCATGAACTCAAAGAGCTTGTTGACGACAGTCTTGAGGAACTTCCAGTGGGCCCTGAGGAACCGTGGGTATTGGCCGACGATGTACATGATGTTGGAGGCAATGATGGCCTTGTTGTCTTTCCCTCTTTTCTGTTCACACAGACCCAGCAGATCCTGAGACAGAAATATATGAATTTTACTGACAAACATTTACATAGACAAACACTAGGCATCATACAATTGCTGACTTTGTAACGCACGATTCTGGAATCAGTTTGAATGAATGATTTAATGACTCACTCATAAAGACTACACTTGTTTCATTACTGAATGAATCAGCATTTTTTAACAAATCTCTTGAATGAATGATTTAAAATAACAACAAAAAAAACTTTACAGTCCCTTGTCACCACCTGGTGGTGTAACGATGATTCGTTGAATCGCTTCCGTTGACCGTGTTAATATCTGAAATATAAACTTTTATCCAGTACTTCTGCGATAATATGTATATTTGTTACACAGAAATAATGATATTGTGTGGTTAAAAAAGGTATAATAGACGCAGGCAAATCGATGTCATTTAGGAATAAAGCCTCGTACACACCGGGACGAATATCGGCTCGCGTTATTCGTCAGCGTTATTCAACGCGTTTTTTATGTTCACACCCAAGCGATTTTCGCTGATGACGAGCCGAGTCAACATGCAAATTCATTCCCTGACATTAGATGGCGCTTAATGTACAGAAATACCCCGGTCCACAAAGTGCTTCTGACACTCGCTTGTCACTCAGAAGAAGAGAGCAAGTTTGTCGCATTTGTCATAGTTCTTTATTCTCGTTGGTGTCTCTTTATATAGACAACAACAAGACCAGCAGCTCTACATTCATCTGGCCTTGCATCTTCCTCGTATTATTTCTTCCCTGCAGAGTGTAGACGCTGTATACCTTCTTTGCTATTACGTATGTGTGCTCGGCAAGACAGTTTTGTGTTTGAGCGCCCCCAAGTTGTGTTTTACTGTAACTTCAGAAGCTCCAGACACGTGAGCAAAAGCGGCAATCTCATTGGTCGGATAGTTTTTGACGCGGCGGGTCAAACCAAAAAAATGAACCCGAGGCGTTTAAAAAAAATGACGCTTTTACGCGTCGGTGTGCACACTCACATTGGCGCTCATTGTTTAGTCACAAGGCGTTAAACGTCGGCGAATATCGCACGCGAAATTCGTCCCGGTGTGAACAGGCCTTTAGATCGTGTGGGTGTTTGAATCAAGATAGCGTTTTCCTTTTTTCACAATTAATCGTGCAGCTCTATTGGTTACAGAGAAATATACACTACCAGATCTTAAATCGTTCTGAACACATACTCACACATTGCTCATTGCTAAGAGACGCATTAGAGATTAAACAAACATGGATGTGCAGGAGATGACCACAGAAGTTGTTGCTGCGACTCTGCTGTGTCGCAAAAGAAAAAGGAGCCAAGTGCATTTGGATGGGTCTTGGCTGGGTACACGCGGTCAGTATCGAGTTAGAGGCGAGTGCCACAGTCAGTTTTATCTGTGCTGATGAGTCAGATATTGAGGCTAATTTGTTACGCATGCTCTGTTAATTTACTTTTGTATTGTTATTGTATTTGTATTGCATTTCATTGCAACACTGACAGATTAGGTTTCAGTAGTGACCCACCATACACTACGATAGATCTAAAATCGGCTCAAAATATCAAACACGTTTTGATATCCTCTAATTGGATGGAATCATAGTCTGAATCTAAAAAAATACATAAAATAGGAATCTGTGCCCATCATACACTACGCGATTTGCAATCTTTTTCAATGTAAACATTTCCTGATAAACTCAAACAAACACATGCTGAATGAACAAACACCTTAATGACGGTGACGAGGAATCTCTTTTCGTCCTCCTCATGCATGGCCCCACTGATGGAGCCGATGGCCCAGCATAGCGTGTTCAGGTTCCTCCAGGACCACTCGGTACCGTTCACCTGATTATGAAGCTTCTCGGTCATGATCCGCTCCGTATCAGCATAGTCCAGATGAGTCAAGTAGACTGGACGAGAAAAAGAGATCATCATGAAGCTTTCTCCAGAAAGATAAGTGCGGTTGACAGAAGCTGCATGTGGAATCGCATACTTCCCTACTAGGCGAAAAAAAAAGTATGAGACAAAACAAGTATGCCTGAATTCACAGCCCTCATTAGGACAAGAGTAGGCAAAAAGAACCCGGATGACTTCTGAAGGATGCATACGATGGACACTTTACTATCCCATTAGGCAACGGGAGAGGATTTGTGAATGGCAGGGAAGTGACACGACTGACGCTGGTAGATCACATGATAATGACAACAACACATTCATACTATATAGAACATACTTTTTTAGCACTCGCAAATTAAGTACTTATTTCAAAATAAGTACATACTCAAGAGAGTATGTGATTTCATATGCAGCCCTAGACTTTTTTTTAAATGCATTATAAGCCCGTCGTGATTACCCAGAGTCTCTCTCATGTTTTTGTAGAGGTTAATGGAGTCTGTGTCCTTCATGAACTCTCTCACCACCTCGCCCTGATCGTTCTCCACCACCAGAACCTCCTCCGGTTTGGCCATGCGACTCACCATCAGCAGACGCACCTGAGACCGGTCAAGAACACAGACGGTTTGTCTCCTGATACCAACATTTTGAGGTGGACTTGCTGTACACTGTGACTGACTGACCTTGGAGAGCACAGGCAGGTAAAGGTGTCGGCGGGGCGGCACGTCGAAGTGTTGGCTGGTTGAGAGCATCGGAGAGGTAGAGGTCGAGAAGGGACTCTCTCTGTAGAGCTCGGCGGCCAGATGGTTCCAGTACTCCAGGCAGATCTTAAAGATCTCCGTCTCCTCCACCTCAGACACCAGCAGCATGTAATGAAGAGCCTGAGCACATGGTAGTCAATGCATGAGTGTGTGTGTGCATCACTATCACATCATCCCTATACCTTCCACTGTGTGTGTACCTCCATGAGTGTCTCTCTGAGGTTCAGTCTCTTCTCTATCAGTTGTCCGTGCTCTTTGAGGAAGGTGCAGAGGAACAGACTGAGGTTCTGGATGAAGTTCTGCTCATCGTCTTTCCCATTTGCATACGCCAGACGGATATTTGTGTTCAGTGGAAGCATCTGTCAATTAGAATAATGGTTTAAAAACCAATAGTTGTAGGTTTGTTTTCTATCTTTGTTACGCTCAAGCAGAAACTGCACTGTTCACAAAATAATCATAAGTTTAATTAGTGAAATTCAAGACACAGAATACTGCACACTTTTGCATAGACCCCTTTGATTTAATCAAGAGGTCATTTAACCAGATCTAGTAACATGGTTGGTCATACACTACCATTCAAACATTTGCCTATATTTATTTAACAAAAACAAATCAAAACAGTAAAAACAGTAATAGTGGAATATTATGAAAATGTAAAACAGCTGTTTTGTAATGTAATTTATTCCTGTGTTGGCAAAGCATTATTACTCCAGTCTTCAGTTTCATATGATCCTTGAAATCATTCATATGAAATCATTCTAATTTGATGCTCGAGAAACATTTCTGATTATTATCAATGTTGACAACCACAAGAACAGCATTTATTTGAAAAATACATCCTTTGTAACATTATAAATGTCTTTACTGTCACTTTTAATCAATACTTGCTGAATAAAACTTAATTTCTTAAAAAAAAAAAAAAATCTTCCTGACCCTGAACATTTGAACACTAGTATATAGACCTTATGTAGCCACGCCCTTTTTCAGCACTGAGCTCGTTGTCTTTTGACTTCCGGTCTGTATTTTCACAGCGATCTTGCGTAGTTATGAATGAACGGCTCGTTTAAAAAATTTCCAAGGTCCATTTGTTAAGACATATGGTTTACAATGCTTATGATAAACATTACAATGCTCATGATAATTTTCATTAACCAGCTAATTACTCCTGGACAGCGATGCCATACAAATATACAGAGCGACCGCAAAAACGGAAGTTCAAAGACAATATTCTAAAGATGGCGGCTCCCTCGTTTCTGTGGTGCATAAGGTCTATATGCATGCGAGTACCTGTTTGAGCTGCATCATGGTGAGGGTGAACAGGTTGACAAACTGTTCCTCGTACTGACTGACACTGACGCCCGCGATCTCTGTCAGACACTTCAGAGTGACGTTCCGGAACATCGGAACATTCAGAAACTGTGGAAGAAGTCGGAAAACACAAATGATAACGTTTCTGGAACACAAAACATGTGAAAGATTATAAATGTAGGAGCACCAGCTCGGACACAAAGCCTTAAGGCAGAGAGCCCATGAGAAGAGCCAGCGCTCCAATCAATTTTCCTCTCTTTCTTACGCACTGGCAAGCTGAACCAATGACAGTGCGCCTTTGTAAGAGGAGTGAGCGTTTCACACAATCAAATAATTATAATTTTAACAGCAAAAACTAAGATAGATTCTTGGATCTCACATTTATTGTTTATTTAGCTGCTACAGAAGAAACCCCTCGTGTCGTGTTACCTTGTACACCAGTGTGCTGATGAGTTTGGTCTCAAATATGTAGCCCAGAGGAATCCAGTTCAGGAAACGAAGGAGTGTCTCTAATGTGGCGTGGACCAGAGGGGCATTCTGGGAATTTTCCTGAAAAAACAAACAAACAATGATATCCAAGTTAAAAATGACAGGCAGAAGAATACTGAACTGAACTACTGTGATATTCTGCTTGGTACTTACCATGACAAACTGGCAGAGCTGGAATATTTGGGAAAATTCGTTGCACATACTGCAAGAGGTAAAAGAGAGAGGTTGAGTAAACATTACTGTCATTATTTTCCCAACTACACCTACAGCTCTACTGACACGGTCTGCAACGGTCACATGTGTACCTGTCCTTCAGGTGTTTGGCTTTGACCTGAGTCATCTGGCCGCTGGAGAAGTCAAACACCTCCTCACTGAGGAGCTTCAGGATGATCATGTTGTTCTGACACAGGCTCTCACTGGTGCGACTCGCTCCCACGATGTCACTGATGAACGTGGGCCAGTGCTTCGGCCACTCCTGCTTCAGGATCTACACACAAACAGGAACACAGTGAGCCACACACCGTCACAAAATCATGACGACAAATATTCCTGAAATGATGCTCACCTGCACCAGGATCATGTTGAGCTTTGCTATGTAAACCCCCTCTTTCTGTAAGAGCAAAAACACGAGTCGGTAAGGAGGCATTCAGTGACGGGACAAGTACAAATCACGGTTATTATACTTAACTAAAACTAATCAGTTTAATATTAAATGTTTTAAAGTTGTTTCATATTTCATTAAGTTATTTATTTAATTTAATCAACTGAAATTGACTAATTAATTGAAATTAAAAAAACTAAACTGAAATTAGAAAAAAAATTCTTATATTATAGGGATGCATGATATATATCGGCCAACATCGGTATCAGCAGATATAAGTTCATTTTTAATGTTATTGGCCCGATAAGAAAATTTGGGCGGATATATTGAAGCCGATAAATAATGTATTATTTCCTTCAGCTGACAGTTCAGATGCCCAATTCAGTTTTGAATTGCTTGAAATATGACTCAAATCACTTGAAAATACAGTTCAGTGCAACATGGTTCAGGTTCCTTTATTTGTACCCATACTAGGCAGATTTGTTTTGCAGTGTCAGAATTATCCACACATTTTTAAGACAAACACAGACAATAAACATTAGACAAAAATAAAAACAAACAACATAGCTTCTGTCATCGGTTTATTTTGTTCCTCTGATTGATGGCTGCAGGGACAAAGCTATTTTCATACCTACTCTGACTAGGGGTGGGCGATATTGACAAAAATGAATATCTCGATATTTTTTTTCAATATCTCGATATCGATATTCAGACGATATTTTTGCGGGGGGCGGGGGGTATTGCATAACTCCTGACACAAATTAAGACAAATACTGAAACTTGAGTCTTATATCTAGTAGAGAAAATGTAATAATAATTATTCTCTCTAGACCAATTCAATTAAGATTATGAGAAATTATTGACATTGCACTCTTTAGCAGTAGCACTTGTGCAATTCTACATATCCCTTGTCCTTAGTTCAGTGGTTCTCCAATGTTTTAGAGTGCCGTACCCCTCTTCCACTTAGACTGCAGGCACAGCTTTTCCATTAAGAGACAATATTTTGCCCCCTTTAATAAATTTTTCCATTTCATTTTTTACCTTTGTAATACCTTTAAAAAATAAATAATTCCTTAAATAAAAACAATGTTCACTAAATAGGCAATGTTAAAAATCGTTTAATATTAATAAAAATATTATAATAAAATCGCCAGTAGGTGGCGGTAACTCATTGTCTTTATGTGTGTGAGTTATCGAGTCATTCATTGAATCTCACGGTTCGTTCAAAGCCACAGATTCCGTTGCAAAATAGAGCAATAAGCCTGAGTATACTGTTTTAAATTTAGTAAATCGCTTAATGTTACCCTTTTGTTTTGTTTTTTTAACTGTTGTATAAAATCAATGTCACATTTGAAATCGTGTGTGGATATTCGGTAAACATTGCATCAACATTAAAAACACTGCCGGAGATCAGCAACCATGCGCGCTCTCTACACTGCTGAAGAAGCGCGGATGATCTGAAAACACAGACAAGTAAGCTGGAGTTCAGCAATCTCATTTGAGATTTTCAACTTCAATTGAAGTGTCGTTCAGTCAGTCTATGTTCTGTCACGAGCCGCTTGCGCTTGCGAACGGCTGCCTGTTAAGGATTTCCTTTAACACCCGGAGTGCTAATGCCCGAATGACGTGCTGGTTGTCCTCAAAACAGTAACACGGCGGTTATCGCTCATATAATTTTTTTTGCCAACGTATAGTTAAGGCGGCAGGCGTGAGTTGCTTAGGCGGCCGCCTTAGTTTTTTGTTTTCTCTTTAACTTCCTTCCGCTCTTTTCATGTTTGGGGGGTTGGATTGTACAAATTATGAAATATTCGATATCCCAATTTTGCATATCGTCCAGACAACAATTTGGATATTATCGTCTAAACGATATATCGCCCACCCCTAACTCTGACACGTTTGTGTAGAGGATAAACAATAGGGGCGAAAGCACACATCCTTGAGGCGAGCGAGTTGAGGAGGAGACTTGGTCTGACAGTGTTTCATTTACCTTAACTTGTGCAGCGCAAGTCTGTCATATAAGCTACTCAAAATCATAAGGAGAACTTTATAATTGTGTGCTTGGGATATGGGTTTTTGTAATCAAGCTCTCAAATTTTGGATTTAGATTTATCGGCCAATATATTTTGTCGAGGCAACATTTCTCATTATTGTTTAGTTTAAGTTTAAGTACTATTCAATTAAAAAAAAAAAGACAAAAACACAATTTAATGGAAAATTTGAAGAAAATAAATTATATTTATAAAACCATAATAGGACATTTTACTTAAACAACACTGGTGCAATTGGTAGAAGATAAAATATCTGAATATCTGATATCATTTTTATTACCTCTACGCTGTTGGCATCAGAGGAAGTCTTGATAATCAGCCCAACGACATACTTTTTAATTCCTGTAAACGAACAGAGCTGTCAATTTTTGTGCAGTCCTTGCGCAAGGAGTCACATGACAGAGTCATACGCTTTCATATGACAGTATAGTTATATAATGTGGAGTGGTGTAGTAGATTCTCTATAGAGCAAGGGTCCTCAACTCTGACCCTCGAAATCTATTGTCCTGCAGAGATTAGCCCCAACCTGGATCCAACACACCTGCCAATACCTTCCTGAAGACCTCGGTTAGCTTGTTCAGGCGTGTTTGATTCAGGTTGGGGTAAAACTCTGCAGGAAAGTGGATCTTGAGGGCCAGAGTTGGGATCCCCTGACATAGAGACACAGATCAGTGTCGTTTTACATTCCCTCACCTTCACACTGATTTCGTGGAAGAATCTTCCAGCGTGTTTTGATCACTGTCTCCAGTATCTGAAGGGCGTAGTACTGCAATATAGATAACAAAATGATTATACATTAGTTTAATGTGGCAGAAAAAAAATTGACCTAGGAAAAAAATGTCTTGGGTCAAAAATATAGTCTTTGGTGGTGGCGGACAAACACAGTCTCTCTCACACACACACACACACACACACACCATGAGAACTGCGAGCTCAGTACTGACAATAAATCCAAAAATGTATATTTAAAAAAATCTGTATGTAAAAAGTTGCTGAGGGACGGATTTGAAAAGTTAGTAATAATATAACAAAGTAACACATTACATAGAAAAAGTGGCAGGTCTGTTATTTTGCGTATGCACTCCAAGACTAGTTAATGCACAGATTGTTTGACGTGCAGTATCAGAAAATCAGCAGCGAACAGTAGCAGGACTCAATATAGAACAAACATTTGCCTGGCAAAATGTAGAAAGGCACATACTTTTGTCTTCATGTTCTGTGAGAACTCCAGTATGGTGTCCACTCGGGTCCAGGCATCTGGGTGGTCCTTCAGGTTGGTGAGAACTTCTTGTGCAAGCCTTTGCTAAAATAACGAAAACCACATTTGATTGCACTGTACGTGTCTGGCAAACACCAAACTTCAACTGTTCAAAACTTCAGAATTGTTTCGATTTAGCAAATTAACACATACCTGAGATCCCACGTCATAGTACATGGAGTTGACGACATTGTCCAGCAGGTTGATGTCTAGCTTCTGACTGAAGTCCAGCAACTGTCGTGCTGTGTGATCCGCCAACATGGTCATGTCTGCCGGCATAGAGCTGCAGGAGACCAGGGAACAAGACGGGAGACGTCTTTTAGATGCCAAGTGACACCTCATCCCATTATCAAGTTGTTCATTTCAATAAAGGATAATTTTTTAATTGTTTAAGCTTCAATTGACTGAAATTGATTAGCTAATTGAAATAAAATATTTTATTTCAGTTAGTGGTCAATGCCATGTTGCTCATTTTCGTTTGTTTAAATTTAAGTACTACTTCGCCTACTAAAACTGAACAAAACTCAAAACACTGGTTAAAAAAAGAACTAATAAAAATGTAAATAAAATGACTACAATTATAACTAAAATTAAAACACAAAAATTCTAAATATTAGCAAAAATTTAAATAGTATGTTAAATACACTGGTACAAAATGAGCACTAATATTACCTCTACACTACTAGTGGTTTAACCAGTGATTTTTGATCTTAAAAATTAGACACTAAATCAGTGGCTCACACCACGTGTGTCCACAAAACATGCATTTACACTGAAATACAACCTATAATGACACCGAGTGCAGTTTTGCTGAGATCACTGATGTAAGTGATCTAACATGGCAGATCAACATATTAACTGTGTCTACAGCTATAAAAATGAAGAAAATTAACTAATTTGATTTTAAATATCTTAAAATAGACTCATTCAACTTTTTAGAAAGCAGCCCACATGAATTCAAGCTGAGCTTCTGCAGCTATGGGCAGCGATAAGGAACAAAACGCGTTTTTGTTTCTGTTTCACATCAGCAATGTCAGCAAACTAGCACTTCATTCAACTCGCTTATCTTAGTTGTTAATATTTATAACACATAACCATCTCACCGAACACCTTTAACTTACCTGTTTTAAACAAAACTCCTCTTTTTGCTGAAAAAACAACAACAAAACAATGCTAACGTGGTTCAGGAATCTGGAACTGGGTTTAGTGTCGTGGAAATATGCGTCGCGTCAAAACAAGATCAAGACGTCAGGTAAAAAAAAAGGTATGCTTGATCTATCTCATTTTAACGATAGCGTGTGTCCAAATATTCAAAAGGCAATCTGAGTATAAAGCAAGTTCACTTAAAATGCTAACTAGCTGGTTACCTCAATGTATAGCCATACACACTAGTGCAGAGAAAACGGTTACATGAAAACCCCCCGAAACACACAATTTCGGTGTTATTTTTAATTATTGTCTTCAGTAATTGAGTCCGGGTCCTCTTTCAGTCAGCAGCTCGTGTTAGTTCATCTGTCTCTCTGTATGACGGTTTACAGCTCGCTTTAACAACTCAGTCCGTTTTATAACAACAGCATCAAAGCAATCGTTAGTTTATTATTTTGTCTATTGCAGAAAAAACGTTGTTTTATATCAAATATCTGCGAGAGACTGTGACCCAGCTCCTCTCCAGTCTCATGCATCACACGCAAGACCGGTTGAAACCGGTTCAGACTGGCATATTCCATCTCGGTTTAGTTTTCAGCCCGTAGCGCCGCGTAAAATTCGGACTGTGGACACGCCCTCCGCTGCAGCTGATTGGCTGGAGAGAGAGCAGGGCGGACACCTTGCTCGCATGTGATTGGCTAGAATTGCTGTCCGTCAGGATTGACCCCTCCCAGCGCGCATTTTGCCCTTGGTCTCATGTATGAGGCGGGTTTTGCATCACAGCGTGAGCGTGAGGTGGGCTGGACCGCGTGGAGCATGGAAAATTACTGAGATGTTGCCCGTGATCTACAAACGGTAACTGACCATGCTGTGCGGTTTTAGGCTGTGGCTCATGTTTGAAATGCTCTTTATGCTCGTATTTATAGTTAAGAAGTAAAAAAACAAGCAAATAAATATTAAAATTGTAATAATAAAGTTTATTTTCACATATTAAGTTTCATTTTCGCCCATTAATAATCACACACATACAAACACAGTCATTTAATTTGTAACATATTCAATAATTTAGTGTTTTGGGCCCTTTGTTAAATATATCTGACTAGGGGACAGACATATTTCCACATACATGCTACATTCATTACTGCTCACTGAGTGAATGTCATGTAAACATGTCCAGGTCACATTCTGCCTAAAGAAACAATAAGAAATTGTACTTTTATCAAAATTAGCTCATCGATAAGATTTGTTGCATGATTATTTTCAAGATAATTCAGCAAATTCCCATTACTATAATGCATATATTAAATTTTTGAGGATTTTCTTTTGTTTTTCGCTAAATCTCTTTGTTGTCAAATGTCAATGGTTATTCTCAGAACTATTGTTTTTTTTTTTGTTACAATTGCAATATGTTTTTTTATTATTATTTAATGTACTTAAAGACTCCCATGATGTACAAGTACCTAATACAAAAATAAATAAAATAATAATAATATATATATTAGTTTAAAAAAATATTTTACATATTATTCTTATTTTTTAAATATTATTTTAAGGTTAAATGTGACCTGGACATGTTCTTAACAAGGTTTTTAAGATTCAATCTATCATACATGTATCCAACAACAATTTACTATGGCGGTTTGCTCAGTTCAAAAACACATCAAATACCCAGAAGCAAATGACATATCTTAGGAAAATACCAGTCTTCTCCACTAGGGTCCTTTCTGTTTCTCATCACTTTTCTGATCTTTTAATTTTTCTTAATGAATTAACTAATTAACACTACCTGTTCTGCTCCTGTTGCTATGCTGACTGCTATTACTCTCGCTACCCCTTCTGCTCTGGCTGTGCTTACTGATGATGTCATCGTCCTTACAACGTTCATCATCATCATCATCATCATCATCAAAATCCAACTCGTCACCATGCGAGTGTCTTTCATCATCATTGCCCTTTTCCTCATCACTGTCATGATACACATTGAGTTTCTCATCCTCATCTCTGTCCATGTGTCCTCCTGCCTCCATGTCGTGGTCATACTCCTCATAATCATCTGGATAATCATCGAGAAGAGAATCCCGCGAGTTTGCAAGGTCCTCATGATCTTCGTGTCTGCTTTTACTATGGAAAAATGAATGGAAACAATTCAGAGATTCTGAGAAAGATAATAATTCCTTTAAATATGCTCTTAAAACGTCTCTCAGAATAGGCTTTATCAATGAACAAACAGGAAAACAGATCTCATTGCATCCACTTGTGGGAGAAAGTGTTAACAGCAGTACGAACTCATGGTGATATCTATGGACATTTAAGATAATCAGATATCAGTCTGCATATGTGATGGACATCGGTTATGCTCATCTTTGCTCGCTCCTTAAATCTTGAGTAAAACAGCTCTATATATAACAAAGCACATGTAACAAAGACTGGAAGTGATGCAAACTGTTTTACAGAATACGGAAGTTTATTGCACATTCCTGTATGTCACACCTGTCGTACCTGTATGTGGGTGGAGTCTGGCTGCCAGAGTGGGCGGGGCTTGGAGTCGAGGCTTTAGGAGCTTTACTGCTGATGAAGGACTCACTCAGACCACATCCATGCAAAGTGGCAGAATACAGCTTTTCGGCTGCTCTCTTAGCATTCATCTAAGAGTGAGAGAGCTTTACATTATCATTTTCATCAACATCATTTGTAGATATCTTTGAGATGCTTATCCTAACACTTAATATTCAACAATATTATTGATCTGACTGTACTGAACTGAGCTGGACGATGGCATCATTTTTTGCAGAACAGCTTTATAGATGAAATTAACTAATTTAATGTTTGATGATTTTTACAACGGAACTGAATCAACACTGAACTGACTGTAAAGCTGCTTTGAAACCATCTGTATTGTATAAAGCGCTATATAAATAAAGGTGACTTGACTTATAGAGCTGCACAAAACATTTCTAAAAAAAATTTCAGTACTTTTTTGTAATAATAAAATGGGGGGAAAAAATCTGCACAAAGATTCTAAAAAGGAAACTTTTTCTTAGTAAAAAAAATTTAATGTAAAAAAAAAAAAAAAAAAAAAACCCTCTCACCTGTGCAACCTGTTCCAGTAGCAGAGGTCTTCCCTTCACTCTTTCCTGGATTCCTCTCATCTCTTGCTGGAACTCTCTCTGTCTCTGGAGATCTTGTTTCCTGTTCCCATGTACAGTATATAAGCATTTATATGAATAACTGCGCATTTCAAGTCCTGAAAAGTGAAGCCGAAGCTCCATGGTGACTGGCTGCAGTGTAACCCTCTCATTGTAATTCAATGGGAGACCAACTAAAATAAATCCAATTACATTTCAAAGAATTTTTCCCCAAAGATTCTGGGAAGTATTTTTTTCCAAAGGTTTCTGTCAATTTGGGTAGTTTTCATCATGCAGACGTATGTTCAAGTGGTCAATCATTATGGGTATATAAATGCATAATTCTGAGGAAAATCTGTTTTGAAAACGGTTGCACTTTATTTTACAGTACATGCACTTACCTAAGAAAGTACTTGGTAATATAAGGTAGCTACATGGGTTAAGGTTAGGTTAAGGGTTTGTACCTAGTTAATTGCAATATTATACCCAGTACTATACCCAGTTATTGCAATTGTTATAATAATAAGTACCTAGTATGTACATGGGGAACAGGACTGTAAAATGAATCATTTGATACAATGCACTTATTGTGTACAGGCATACACTGAAATAAATACCTGATTGTAATTACAGCTGTTTACCTGAACTCTTTTAGTTTGGACGGGCAGGTCTGAGCCAGGGCCACATGCGGGTCGTTTGCCTGGGCTCGCTTTGTGATCACTTTTTGCAGTCTCTTCTCTCTTTGTTTTTGCTTCTCCTTCCATTTCTCCTCTTCGGCTTCGGTCTGCTTTCTTTGCTCGAGGACTTTTCTACTCGTAGGAGTAAAGAGCTGTCAGAACTGAACTTTTGAAGGAGGGACTCCACTTATGGGATGACGGCGCTATGGTAAGGGACAGAGTTTGGGCTAAATGCTGCCTTCAAGTCACGTCACAATGACTATGCACACACATCTGTGCCACCATAATGTAATACTTTATAGTGGGAAACTCTTTGAGTGCCAGATTAAGTGCCAAACAAGTTGGAGGTGTCAATTAATTGGACACTGTAAATAGTTCTGTACTATTGATGAAGAATTGCACTAAAGCTTGCTAGAAAGTACTACTTATTTATCTGGATTATGAATTGATGAGCTTGTATGTCAAAACTACACATTCTCTCATTCCGACAGTGCCCATCCACTTTTTCAGCGGCCTTGGTTCCAGAAGTATTTCTCCAAAAGGGATTTTTAAAAAAGTCTTTCTACACTTTGGACCAAAATCAATCCTATTGAACCTCCCATGAGGACTTGAAAGCAGCGAAAGGATACAGGGGCATCTACATCTCAGTAAAGTCTTGTACTGTTCATGGGGTTATTAACAGGAGACACACTGGCAGGGAAAGTCAAATTCCAGCTTTGGAATTCCCAAAAGCCGGAGACACAGGATTTCACTTGGAAAGCTCTAGCAGGATTCGGGTTTAAAGCCGGGTTGGGCATCACTGTTACCTCACAGCTTCTTGCCGTTTCTTGGCTGCATCCGTGATCTTAGCGGTCAAGCACTCCTGGCTTCCGGACAGCGAGGAGCAACGGGATGAGGAAGGCGAGCGGGCGCGTGGGCTCACAAACGGCCAGCGTGACTGTTTCGGACTCTGTATCTCTGCTTCGATTTCTGCCACGATGCGTTCTTTGTGCGAGGCGATGTCAGCCGTGCGTAGCTGGAAGGGTTCGCATGCCGTCACTGGCCGCACTTCTCTGCTCTTCTCCAGCTGCTTACGGAACCTCCTGTAGCTGGCATCAAAATCTGGTACTTCAGTGTTGATTTTGGGTTGGTGGGGCGGTTCTTCGTCCTGGACTGCTTTCGGCGTCTGTTTCTCGCTGATATGCCGTGCTAGCATGCTAGGAGGCATGGATGCGTTGTGAAGCAGTTCTCTCGCCCGCATCTGCATCTTTATCGCCCTGTAGAGCTCCTCCTCTTTCTGCTGCTCACCCGACGCTGCTTCCCTGACCGCCCGCGGGACGGGTTTAGCCTTAAACGGGCACTTTTTCCTCTCCTCGTTGTCATGCTTTGTCTGCTCGCGGAGCTTGGCCTCTTTCCGCTCTTTCTTCAGGCGCTCGCGCTCCAGGAAGCTGAAGGGTTTCTGCGAGCTGTGTAGACGTTTCTGCTCCGTGTCCCGATGGAGCCGCCGGCGCTCCTCGTCGCGCTCCTGCTGTTCCTCGTAGAGCGCGAGACGCACGTGCGCGGGCACCGGACTGGCACGAAACTTTCTCTGGCACTCGGTAAGCTCGTCTAACTGGCGTCGGAGATCCTCGTTCTCTCGTTCGATCTCAGAGCGGGATTTTACGCCCTTCTTGCGCAGTTCAACCTCACGAAGGGTCATCTGGAAAGGCTTGGGAACCGTGACTCTCGGATGCGAATAATCGTCTACGTTTTGCTTGCGTTTGTGTAGCCGTTGACCTCTAATCCTTCTTTTGGGTTTGCAGTCAGTCTGGCAGTCAGTGGGCAAGCTCTGCAGGGATGATGAAAACGGCTGCCATTGAGGCGGAGAAAGATTTTTGACACTGAAGTCATGCCACATGTTCTTAATGTGCTCTTTGGGCGAGACAAGAAGGCTTTTCTCTGTGTTGCCGTCTCTTTGGCCGTTTTCATCAATGACCTCTTCATCAGAGAGCTCAGAGGAGTCTGAAGTTCTCCGCAGCTCTAGAGCTGACTGGGCTTTTTTCAGACCACCGGATATATCTGGGGAACTGTATAAAAAAAAAATCTGAATCATTTTCTCATTTTCATTCTGTTAATAAGCTGAAGGAATGTTCTGCGTTATACACTACTGTTGGGGTCAGTAAGATTTTTTTTTTTAAAAAGCAATACTTTTATTCAGCAAGGAATGGGATGCATTCAATTGATGCACTAAAAATGACAGTAAAGACATTTATAATGTTAGAAAAGATTTCTATTTCACATAAATGCCTTTCTTTTGAACTTTCTATTCACCAAAGAAAAAAATGTATTACAGTTTCCACAAAAATGTGAAGCAGCACTTAATAATTTATAGGAATAAATTACATTTTACAATACAACTACCCAGTTTTGGTTTGGATTTAAATAGGTGTTGACTTATGAATTTGCACATGGTTTGTCTTAAAGCATATTAAAAACACCACATATGACATATAAACAACATTAAAGCTTGATTTTCACCATAAGGGGACTTTAAGAGCTTATGACTAGATCATTATTGCAGTGATAATTATGATTATTGTGTTTCTCTTGAGGTGCATCAATTTTTGCTCAAGATCTTGGATTGACAATGCAAGAGTCCAGCACTCTGGAAAGTCTCCTCCAGCACATCCCAAAGACTTTCAATCAATCGACTCAAGAGAAGCCGATTCATAAGTAAAAATTATTCTTCATGCTCCTCACAACCATTCTTTCACAATCTGAGCCTGATGAATCTTGACATTGTCATCCTGGAATATGGCCATGATGTTTCTTCTCTTTCTTAATACCCAGAATCACCTCAGTTTGTAAAAGCAAACAACTACAAATGTATTTATGAAAAGATGTATAAACTCACAGATTGACCCGATCAGCGTCGTCCGCATCGCTCACCCCTTTGAGGTCCAGTTTCTTGCGATACATGTGTTCGAGTTCAGCCATGGTCTGGAGATGAGCCGTCTTCAGCTGTTCTAGTTTACGGTAGTACTCCTGGTTTGAGAAGTACAACTCCCTGAGGTCGATGTGATCGCCTGTTACACGGTAGTCTTTGATCAGCAGAGCATTGCTGTCTTTAGCAGGAGGATCATCAGCCAACAGCTCCGATCCAGAGTCATACTCCATCTATTAAGATACACACAATGACAACAGGCTGATTTGCTTACATACTTCTTCTCACTGAAGTCCATATAGCAGGTTAAGAATAAATGTAAATACATACCTATTGCATTGATATTTTGGTCAAAAAATTCTTTTTGGTAGGCCTACTATATGCCTTGCTCTTACATAGAGTTAATGTAAGTACATCTCGCCAATTATTAGTACAATTCTTTAAGATTTTGATCCTTTATGCTTTGAAATCAAGGAGTTTAGGTTGAGATTCAAGTGTTTGAATACGTCAGACTCTTTTTCATGAAATTCTTGTCCGGAAAACAGTTGCGGTCAGTATAATTGTGTGTGGTGTGTGTGTGTGTGTGTGTGTGTGTGTGTGTGTGTGTGTGTGTGTGTGTGTGTGTGTGTGTGTGTGTGTGTGTGTGTGTGTGTGTGTGTGTGTGTGTGTGTGTGTGTGTGTAAGCTGTTAATCTGCAGGTCTGTCGTCTTTAGGGCCAGATGGCAGATTGTTCTTCATTCATACATTATATTGTCTCACGGTTCTTTACCATATTTGAGAACAAACCTAAGGCATATTACACATGTGTAGCTAAATTAGGACATGTATGTAGCAGGCTTTATTGCTAAATAAATAAAATGTTTACTTTTGAATAATTGTAACCTTTTATGTTTATTTATTTAGTATACTTATACAAGTAAACAATCATAATAACCACATCAGTCAATTGATTTTTTTCCTACTGATGTCCTTAGTTACTTACAAAATTAGCATAACATGCTTATTGAACCTCGATACAACTAAAGAAGGTTAATCTTTCTTCTTCATCATTAGTGAGATGTTTAACCACCCCTAGCTGTTACACAACTATTACTTTCAACATTGTGTAAATCATGTTTACGCCCAAACGATGGATTTGCCAGAAAGACATTGACTGAAAACCTCTGAATTAGCGTGTTTCGCTTTGTGAAATATCTCTAAAATATGTTATGCAATATTGGCCCTAAAGCAAACCCCAAAATATAATTACATTTCTTTCATACTTTAGTCAGTAATAAATGCAGTTCAATATGTTTTGTTCACCTCTTTCTCATAGTGCCTGTTGTCCAGCGCGCGCTCCCGCTCATACTGAGCTAACGGGACTTTAGTGTGCGGGTCCACCGGCGTCTTCAGACAGGACGTCACCAGCACATTAGTTCGGTGGGACTTCTCCATCTCAGTCTATCTTCCCAGACTGGTAGATTTAACAATCTAACGTTAATTTAACAAGTAAAGGCTGACTGCTTCTCTGACTGTAACAGGTGCGCGCGTCTCCTTGACGACCGCGTAGCGTCGGGAAGCCGCAGTGACGTCGCTGAGCCGCGGGAGCGCGCATATATAAAAGCAGTTTATTTCTGAGGCTTCAAAACGGATACGTTTGAATTATACGTCTATTTACATGCATCTAAAAGGGCAGATGGTATTTTACATTAAACTAGTGTACAAATTCATTTCCAGTTCCTTTTTAAGCAATATAAGCTAAATAAAATAAATTAATATAACTTTTTTTGGGCCTGTTCCATCTTAAAAGTCCTGACTCTCATGACTGGTTTAACTTTTTTTAGTCTATGGGTTTAACCCTTAAATCCATCACCAATAATTTCTACATATTCTGGTCTTTATCGATCTGGATCTATATCTAATACGGATGATTCTATACCTGTCGTAATATTTCCTCTCCTCTTTGTCATGCTAGCTCGATCATATAAAACTCTCCTTATATTAGAGAAACAATTACAGAAGAATAAAATAAAGCATATTTTGTTAACTTTTGATGCTTGGTAGGGTTCAGTTTGAGCAGATGTTTTATACCATCATCACGGTCCTCGTCAGAGCTCATTTCTCAGTACATTCAGCATCTGGCTTATATTCACGATCTCAAACATACTAAAAGTATAATTTTCAACATCTCCAAAGTCAACATTTTGATCGCTGACAGCTTCTTCACCAGATCCACTATCAAGTGACAGTGACAGTAATATTTGATTGTGTTCAGTACTTTCTCTGCAGTAAATCGCTGAGGCATTTCTAGTTTTGCTGCTGATTCTTCCTATTCTTTTGTTTTCTGCCTGTGGTGATTATTTATGAGTGAAACATCACTTCATCATTATGTATCAGACATCGCCACTTTGAGGATTAAAGCTGAATTGCTCTTGTTCAGTCATCAAAGATATAACTGTTGTGCAAAAAAAAATATACTTTACACACCTCAGGTTGTAATTTACCCTATACAATTTTTTACAAAAAAAAAAAAATTATGGTAAAATAAGCATTTTTCTTTATGGTTGTCTAACTTTTAAAAAATGAATGCTGGAGAGGGTAACTAAAAAACCAGAGCTATGCGTTTAAGATGTAAGCAAAATCATAATATAATGCCAAATGTTGGTTGTAAAAACAATACCATTTTTATTAATACAATTTGTTTAATAAACTAAAGCGTAATTAGCTATGCCCAAAACCTTTAGCATGCCATTGTATGGCATGATTTCATCCCATTAATAGAATGGAACATTCCATAAAATTGACACCAAGGAAATTATACCATTTGCAGAATAATATTGAATTTTTAATCAATTTGAACACAATATGGATCATTGCAGCAGGTGCATTCAACAACACTGATACCATAAGATGTTGGTCTTCTTTTTAGTTGATGGGAAATACAAGTTTCTCACTCAATTTAATTTAGGTGACCCAGTGTACCATTCTGGTGTATTTTTTTGTGCGCTACAATACTGTTTTAACTCTGAAGGTTGATTAGAAATAAGGATGTCAGCTGTTGATCTGAGACTTTCTCAGGCCTCACAGCAGAGCCCTGTCTCTAAACACATAAGCAGATTAGCTAATAAGATTAAACTTCCTGACATGCAGTAATGCACTGGCCACGACAACCAAACACCATGTAAATAAATTATTATATGTACCACATATCAAAGACAAAAAACCCCAACAAAAACCAGTTACCGTGTCAAAAAACATGCTTTATTAAATTACTCCAGGTAACAGCTACAGACAGCGACAGATCAGTTGGTTTTAACAGGGTTCTTGCGTGGACTTGATCTTCCTTCACTAGACACATTCACTTCATCGTGTGTTCACCTGCAAAACAAACAAGACGTCATTAATGTTTGAGCATTTTCGGTCAACACCAGCACTAATTCTGCTCCTTTAAGGACAGAAAAGCATTGGTTTTCATGCACTGGTCAATTTTAAGTTGTGGTATTTGGCTTTTTATACCTTGTTTTAGACTAGAAAGAAAACTCATTTTATTGCATCTATTTGAGCCTGTAATTTTGATCATAGTACATTTTTTTTTAGGGGTGTTTTCTAAAAATGAGTTTTTTCTCCTTCACCGAGCAATACATCTCCACTTCAGCAGCACTTACATACACCAAACATTACACTTTTATTCCCATGTATATGCTGAAGGTTCGGTGTATGTCAATTATTCCTAAAAAAATTTTTTTAAATGACAAACCGTTGACAGTATTTTCTGATTCATGGCTTGAAAAAGTAGAAATCCAAAATCCCATCTGTAAAAACTTTGACTAGTATGTGAACAAAATGAAACAGGAATTTTGAACCTTGCTTTATCCAATGTTTTGCACATTTATGCAAATTAGTATACATATGTAATTAGATAATATATCATCTGCAAATTTAAACAACTTGTAATCCAATTTTTTTGTAATTCTTAAATGTAAATCAATCAATCAATCAACTAGGGAAGTATGATGATATATATTAGTTTTATTTATTTTTTCTCTATACACTTGTCCTGTCATCATTTACTCACCCTCATGTTGTTCGTCTGCTGAACACAAAAAAAGTTATTATGAACAATGTTGAACGTTCCTCATTGACTTCCATAGTATTTTTTTTTTTTTGCTACTATGAAAGTCAATGGGATGCACCAACATATGGTTACATTCTTCAAAGCCTCTCCTTTCATGTTCAGCAGAAGAAATAAATTCATATCTTTTTAGAACAACCAAGTAACGTTCATTTTTGGCTGAACTGCCCCTTTAAAGGTGCCCTAGAATGTGAAATTGAATTTATGTTGGCATAGTTAAATAACAAGAGTTCAGTACATGGACATGACATACAGTGAGTCTCAAACACCATTGTTTTTTCCTTCTTATTTAAATCTCGTTTTTAAAAAACACCCCTGAAAAACAGGCGAATCTCCACATAATACCGACAGTGACGCAACTGTCGGGGATCACGCCTCCAAAGATTTGCATAAGCCAGCCCATGTTCAATGCCAGGCGGAACTGCGCAGCCGAGTCATCGGGACAAGCGAGGATCAGAGAGAAAATGGCAGATCATGGAAATAAATGCTATGTTACAGGCTGTGCAGGGAATGTGAGGACTTTTCATACCCTTCCCACAGAAAAGAAATGTCAACAGGCGTGGATGATGTTTATATATAATCGGATACCGCAACAGTTTAATTCGTTGTTGTTAGTTGTTAGTTTGCTCTGCCCATTTCACCACGGACTTATTTTCGAACCACGGACAATATCAAGCTTCTCTCAGCGTCTCAAACTGAAGAAGGGGGTAATTCCAACTATATTCCCGCAACCGGTAAGTAGTGATTTTATTAAAGATAATTTACACTGTGTTAGACCCAGCGCAATAGCAAACTCCCAAGTAACTAGCCTAGCTGCTACATAACCAACGTTAAATAGGCTAATTCTCAGTGAATAAACTATACAGAAAGTGGTCAAAGAACAATCCACACAGCGCAAGTTTATCTCTCTTGCCAAACTCGTTATGAAATCTGACGCTGTTACACTGCCAACGAAGCTCTTACTGTATGTACATCGTTTGCATTGGTGAAAGCATGAGAGAGAGAAACTGCGTTGTCTCGCGATCAACAAACTGTCATCTGCTTGCTCAATGTACATCAAAGCAACATTTTATGTGATGGAAATAGATTTGAATACTTTAAAAACATCTCACGATTCGTTAATCACGATAGCTGTAATAGTTAAAACGTATATAAAAGCTGTAGTGAAAGTATTCGAGAGAGTTTCACATGTCATATTTCATATGCAAGCATGTCAGCCAATCACAGCAGTGGCCGGTTCTCACAGCAGACACGCCCCTTCAAACAGAGTGTTCAAATCAGAGACTAAAATCAGGCTAGGAAAAATGCCTTTTATTTCTAAATTATGACTATTTTTGATCTAAAAAACATACTAACATTATAAGGGCAACCCAGGAAACATTATAAAATAATTTAAAAAACCATTCTAGGGCACCTTTAAGAACTCATTAGACATAAATCACTCACGAGATCATCGATCTTGAGGATGCTGCGGACCGTTTCGGTGGCCAGGGTGAGTGCGCTGACAGAGACCAGCAGAGGCTGAACTACCAGCTCCTCCAGGATGTTAGAGATCCCACCCTGAGAGACCAAAACACATGTTAGCCATTCGTTTCTAAATGCCATTACAGCTTTCAGCCCGTAGATGGCACTATTGAGCGTGTGCCTGAAAGCCACACCTTGCGGACGTTAATCCCGGCGGTCTTCTCTCCCTGAGCGTGTCTGTTGCGCAGCTCCGTGACAGTGGAGATGGGATTAAGACCAGCGTTCTCCGCCAGAGTGGAGGGAATGACCTCGAGGGCGTCGGCGTACGCGCGCACACAGTACGCCTCCATGCCGGCCAGACTGCGGGAATATTCGGCCAACCTCAGAGCCAGCTCGATCTCCGGAGCTCCACCGCCAGCAATCAGATATCTGCAGATCCACAGGGAGAAGAGTGAGCTAACAGCTTCTGCTGACTCAAAAGTTGTGGCTCAAATTAACCACTTATACATCACCATGTATTTAACCGTGTAGTGTATGAATTTTAAAAGGTTGTTTTGCCATGATAGCCCCTCCACTACATAATTAAATCTGCGAAAGTGAGTGCATTCAGTAACACTTTAAATAAGGTTTGATTTGTTTACATTAGCAATCAACAATACTTAATCTTAGTTAATCTTGACATTTATCAATACATTTTTGTATCTGTTAACATGAGTTTATGCACTGTGAACGAACATGAACACTTCTAATAAGTAACATTAACAAAGGTTATTAAATACTGTAAAAATACATTGCTTGTTAGTTAATGCAATGTCTAATTTGACCTCATTGAAACGTCAACATTTAATAAAATTCGATTAGATAAGACAAGTTACTAATCAAATGAAATCTGTCAGTATTAACAAAATCTTAACAGATAAAGCATTTAGATGCAATTTAAAAAGTTTAATGCAGCTCAGAGGTGGCATGAACAGAGCTACACTGCACAAATAATGATTGGAGATTGTTTTTTTATTGAGTATTTGAATATAAAACTATTTCTAAAAAAAAATGAATACTTTAAAATATGAAGCTAAAATTGGCAGTGTTGAGAAAGCATAAAACCACCGGAGTCTCTTGCGATCGGTTACCTCTTCTTGACCAGACAGCGGATGACGCAGAGGGCATCGTGGATGGACCGCTCCGCCTCCTCAATCACCAGTTTGTTGGAACCACGGACGACGATACTAACCGTCTTTCCGGGATTTACACAACCTGTGATCTACAAACACAAACAACACACTGCTATCATTATCCAGCACAGAGAGAAGAAAAACATCTGAATCTTTGCATTGAGTACGTGTGTATAGAGGTTTAACTAAATATGAATACAGTTTCTCATCCTGCATGCATGAAAAAGCAAAACATGTTCAGTTGGAGATGCATGTATGCTATAAAAGGTGGGTTACCTTCACTAGTTTGCCGGATCCGTCCAGGCTAACCTCTTCTGCTAGCTCGGCGGTTCCCAGCATCTCTGGAGTGAACTGGTCAATATGAGCTATAGGTTTGGTGCCAATAGTCTGATGGGAAACAAGAGGCATGTCCACTTCAGATATCAGATAGACACAGATTTGACACTAAAAAGCATTTGGTTACACTTTATTTAAGGTGATTTAGTTACATTGTACTTACTCAAATAATTACTGAGCAATATTAATGAACTAAAATGGGTTTGGTTTGTAATTACGCATAAGTTACTGTTATTACTATTAGGGCTGGGAATCTCTGGGTACTTCACAATACGATACGAGATGCGATACATTGTTCACGATACCGATAATATCACGATATGGCGATACTGCGATAATCGATATATTATCAGTAATAACTCACAATATATCATGGTTTAAGAAATACAAATATTTTTTTGTAATTAGGAAAATGGATCTCCATTATTTTTTGGGGATGAAACACAATAACAAAAACAACTTGTGTCTTATCAGTTGCAACAAAACAGTCACAGACACTATTTTAGTGTAACATTGCTGCAATCAGTAGTAATAAAAATGTTTACGTCGAGCCAGCACAAACCACGGCTTTCTCACAGAGCTCCGGGTGATGCGGCGTGAGGTGTCTGTGTCTGTGCATGTGGTCGTGTTTCCCGTCTAGTGGACTTTTGCAAAGCCAGACATCCCAAGTCTCCTGGAAGTTCCGGGAGTCTCCCGCATATTGATAGCGTCTCCCTGATGTCCGCAAATTAGTTCTAATCTCCCGGAATCTAGAGCGCGCATGCGAGACAGAACATACTGCGCGCATAACATACACAGCACACGCACGACAGATAGGGAGAGAGCGAGAGACCTTGCGTGTGTGCCTCATGAAAGCTAGTCAAATCCAGTCAACTCGGATAATGAATAGAGCGTTTTATAACGGCTTTTAAGATCGATACTTGACAAGAGCGCATCGAGAATCGATCGCGGGAGTAAATATCGTGAGATATCACCATATCGATATTTTGGCGCACCCCTAATTACTATAGTAAGTACATGTGACGACGAGCAACTACATCACCTTAAAATAAAGTGTTAGCCAGCATTTAATGGTGTCACAACAGTGCTGGATCTGCTGGTCATACCTTGCAGATGAACTCAATCTCCTCTCTCTCAATGTCTTTGATCACCATGATCTTCATCTTATTCAGGAAGTGAAGGGCCAGATCACTCAGGGCATCTCTGAAAGACATAGGGATTCACAAACCTGTTGAGACCGCTGACAGAGGCTGACACACTCAACTGATCTTCATATGCACTGACCAACAAGCTCGAGAGCTCGAGTAAAAACGCTTTCTAAAGGCCTTTTGAAGAATATCGGGAACCAGACAGTTGATGGACCCCATTGTCTTCTATATATTTTTTTCCAATGGGGTCCATCAACTGTTTGGTTCCCGACATTCTTCAAAATATCTTCTTTTCTGTTCAGGAGAAGCAAGTTCATCCAGGTTTGAAAAAACTTAAGGGTGAGTAAATGATGACAGGATTTTCATTTTGAAGTGAACTATTCCTTTAAATGTCCTAATTGTAGTAAGGCCTAATCCCGGTTTAATCTAAACCCTGTCTGTGAAACCAGGCCTAAGTTTAGTGTATTCTTCCCAGTATAATACAGGGTTCTACAGATATAAACTAGTTACATTTAAGACTTTTTAATGCCACTTTGAATGAAATTTAAGGCCAAACCTGTGATGGAAATACACATTATATTACATATGTATATGTAATATTTAACCGTAGTAATTTAATTTAAAAAAAATGTAAGACATTTTAATACTTTAAGGCCTTTTATTAGGAAAACTTTAAGACTTTTTAAGGACCCGCAGCCACCCTGTAAAATTATCTCCATATTTTGATTGTTTAATGAATCCCTCTGGACATCATTTTCAGCCACGGTTAGTGTTACAGATTTCCAGTCAGCGAGTGTGTGATGGAGGTTTGTGGTGATTTCGTACCTCAGGATGGATTTCTGGATGAGCAACACAGTGCAGCCAGCTTTCTTAATCTGTTTGATCAGGTTGAGGATGTAAGATCTCTCCTCACGGAGCACACGGTCCATCTGAGCGTAGTCCGACACCACAATCTGATTGTCCATCTGTCCCAACAAAAGCAACGCACAAACACATTAAAACAATGACTACGATCTCGACCAATGCCTGCTATAGATGCAAGAAACATTTCACTTTTTAGCAAGTTCTTTATTTTAAAAAGCCTTTGCATAAGACCACGTACATCAGTTTTGGGAGGAGACAGGCAGAACTGGATGAGGCCGATTTTGGCCTTCTCCACACGGGACACCGCAGTGCTCACCCTCTGAGTCAACACCAGGCCATCCACGAGCTCACAGTCATCAATGGTGCCTCTGCAAACACAAACACACCCATCAATTTGCTTCTGCTTAGAGAAACTTCTAGGGGTGCAACGGATCATAGAGTGTAAGTTTATCATTTGGACGTGTTTTGTCTTGCCAATTTACACATTCAAACGTGGAAGATGAGGCAAAAATATATATATTTTTTTGCAACCTGAAAACTCTGTAATCTGCAAACATATGAAATGGAATAAAGACTGGGGAGTATTTGCAATACTTTCGACAACATATCCCTTTCCGTGTGCCTTCATTCTCAACGTGTATCTGCCAGGTTTTACACTTTTCCTGCGTCTCACCCGAGTTTCTTGACGATGTGGATGTTGCGGAGGTCGACGCTGGTGGCGGTGGCGGGGTCGATGACCTTCATGACGGCGTCGACGCTCATGGGCGCGAGCAGGCTGGAGTACTGGGACACCACCTTAGAGCAGAGCGAGGTGGTGGCGCTGTTCAGGAGCGTCTCTTTGTCACTGAGCAGCACCGGCTGACTGATGGAGGTCAGGATCTCCACACCTTTATCCACCGCCTTCTGGAAGGACTCGGAAATGATGGTCGGGTGGATTCCTGGCAGGAAAAAAAGATTTTTTTTGTTATTATAAATAAACACCACTATAACAGAATAATTAAAGGTCAAAGGACACCCCAAAAATGACTTTTAAAGTCCCCCTGTGGTGAAAATCAAGCTTTTAATGTTGTTTATGTGTCTATGTGGTGTATTTAATATGCTTTAAGACAAACCATGTGTAAATTCATAGGTCGACAGCATTGCTGAGTATTTTCTGCTTAAAAACTGCAGTGAACCAAAGACAGTCTCAAAAACACGGTTTGAAATCGCTGGTGTTTCTGACGTCACACACTACCTTGTAACCAATCAGATCAACGTGTGATCGTCAACGAGTGGATCTCTGAGCTGAGTGAGTGAGTGGAGGCGGGGCTCATTTGCATATTCATTGAACCACGTACACTAAATGAACTAAGGGTGTAGTTACATTCAAGATATTTAAGGTAAAACATTTAAATGTGTCCGTTTGGTGATCAAAGATTAGATTTAAGGGATAAAATGATTGACTACAGGGGGGCTTTAAAGGGTACCTATCATGGAATTTTGAAAATTACCTTTCATGTAGTGTGTAACATAGATCTAAGTGAACAAAAACATCCTGCAAAGTTTTAAATATGAAAGTTCACCGTATACAAAGTTATTGTCTCTCAAAAGTAAGAATCGACTCTGAGTCGCTGATATGAATCGATAGACAAACGATGCACTTTCGTACGTCACTTGTACAAGTTATTTGAATTCGACACGCCCACTCAGTGCGCGCGCCGAGCAGACAGAGAAACCTGACAACATCATGTCGACGAGACTCTGTTCTGAAGTGCGAATCAAAAGCAAACTTTTTTTTTCACTGCCCAGGGACAAGCATGTGAAGACTCAGTGGCTAGAGTTTATATTTACAACTATACCACACAAGTATAGCCACCTTGAGCTGTGTTCGCGTTATTTTAATGACGGTCGCTTCACAAACACAAATGCTTTCAAGTGTGGATTCGCGAGTCGCCTGATACTGAAGGAACGTTCAATACCAAGTTTATTTAGATCAGCTTCCTCCTCCGAATCACAACCTGTAAGTACTATTAATAATTGTTGCTTTTATGTGTGTGTGTGTGTGCGTGCGTGCGTGTGTGAGAGAGTGAGAGTTACGCTCAGCAGCTTCTAGGTCTCCAATGTCATTTGTTTTGTTTTTTGAAATATGTGAAATTATGTGAAGCGTATTGTAGTACTGCAGTGCTTTATCAATATGTTTAAGCTTTGGGCTAACGCAATATATAACTGACTGCGTCATCTGACCAATCACCCGCAGATTAGCGTCACGCAAAGGAGGGGTTTGGACAAATGAGTCGTCAAACGAATCATTAGGGAGTCGGTGAGCAAATCAGGTAAAAATAAATGCATATTATAAGACAACAAAAGTGTTTTTTTGTCATTGTATGCATGTAAAACTGTTGTTGGGGACTCCCAGAACATTATTAGGAACATTTTAAATGCCATAATAGGTACCCTTTAAAACTCTGTCCACTGTATGACATCATGCATCAGAGGGTTATAATCCATTTCATTTTATGTCCAATATGTTGCATGTATAAAAAAAGCACACTTTTTGTAACTAAAGCTTACCTTTCTGTAGCAGTTTAGAGCAAGCATCAAGAAGAGCTCCAGCGATCACCACCACTGATGTAGTGCCGTCACCAGCCTCAATATCCTGAGCTTTAGACAGCTCCACCATCTGAAACACACGCACATATATCCCATGATGCTCCAGACGGGACCTTTGACATGCAATCATTTAGGTGGGAATCATTTAGATGTTCAATTCAAAATCTGTTCTTGATGTGCTGCACTGTTGATGTCCGCCTTTTTTTTGGTAATAATAACAACATCGACATTCAGAAGATTTTTTTAATTCAAACTGGTAGAAAATAGGAGGATGAAATCAATCTAAAACAAAAACGTTCATTCAGCACCTTCAGGTTATAGAGAAGATTGAAGGATGTACCATTTTGGCCGCAGGATGAAGCACCTGCATCTGTTTGAGGATTGTGGCTCCATCATTGGTGATGGTCACGTCTCCCTTCCCATCCTGAATCTGCAGAGAACACAAACACTCATTCAGTGCACAGAAAACACTTATTGATATACAGTTAAGTGAAGCATAAAACTGTCATATTATATGATGAGATTTATATCAATGGAAAACAGTACCATTTTGTCCATGCCCTTAGGGCCCAGACTTGTTCTGATGGCATCAGCGACAGCTGTCAATCAAAAGACATGATCAACAATTAATCATTATACCTGCTGGCATATTTAAATGGGAAATTTATGAAATTTAAATTATGAAATTTATATATATAAATAATTAAGCATACATTTAAAATAGTAATTATAAAAACTGAAATACATTATACATATTCCACCACACATATAAATGAATATGGTAATTAAAATGTGCATGATTAACAAAAGAGAATTTTATATAGTTTCTTTTTTTAATATTGTACATAATATCACATTCATATATATTATATATACACACATATATATATATATATATATACATACACACACACATTATATAAGTCAAATTATATATTTAATAATTATATTTGCATATAATTATAAATATTTTTAAACCAAATTTGTGTTACCATATACATGTATTTATGTAAGTGTATATATACGCGTGTATTACAACGTGGTAACTAAAATGTAAAGTAATAAAAATAATTATTTATATTATAGCTACCACAATTTATACACACATATACAGTTGTGGTCAGAATTAATGGCACCCCTGATAAATATATAAAGTCAGCATTGTTTATCCTATCTTTCATTCATTCGATTTTGTCAAAAAAAATTTTAATTAAAGATCAAAAGGAAAAACAATGCCATTTTTGATCATATTTACCAAGGGTGCCATTACTTCTGACCACATATGTGTAATATTTTAAATAATGTTTTAATTTCTAGAAGCAATGAAGACTTTCTTAATGAATGAAATGTGTGACGTCGTTTTTTATTTGAACGAAAATAACAATATTTATACTTTGATCATATTCATACGTACATATTCATGAATACTCATTTAGTGTCCATGACTGTAATGTAAAAGTCATTATGTTCTGTCAAAATGAAGACCACACCTTGACCACGCCAGTGTGTGTGTGTGTGTGTGTGTGTGTGTGTGTGTTGTGATTATGATGACCATACATGGCGAGATGTTCCTCATCTATAATGCTTTTAAACACGGTCACGTTTGCAGAAATGAAAGCGTTTATGCAGGTATTGCCATGTTTATAACGGTACACGAGTTTCCCCGACTCATGCTTCCACTGCACATCATGCGGTGCAGCAACAACATAATAAAACAACCCCTCTGCTGTCAGAGTTTCTGACGGATTTAACCCGGTTATCCTCACCTTTCCCGGCGCTGATGTTGCTGTAGCGGATCTGCGCGGGCTTGTCCCGGTCCACATACGCACCTCCTTTGTTTTTATACCCGCTTGGAAACGCTCCGATCTCAGGCATGATGGCTAATATTGATGCTGTTTTAATCCGCGGAGTTCACAGGCGCAGATGGACGTGTCCCGGTGTCTCTAGGCCGTCTCTGCGGTTCGGATGGGTTCAGATAACGTTCGGCTCGGATTCCCCAAACAGAACCTTCTAGATCCACCGGTCGCGACGGAAGCAGAGAAAGGACCCCGAGCGTGACAGTGCGGCGCGTGAGGATGACGTTCAGGGCTGTCTTAAAACATGCCCCGCGGAGATGCAATAAGTAAATCTGCTGTAGTGGGTCTGCAACGCCCCCTTATACAAATGTCAGAGTGTTTTGTGTGTTGTAATTTTGTGATATATGATTCGCGCGGTTTCTCTGCTTTAGGATGAAATGAGTTTAATATAAAGCGCGTAGGTCAGTGACACAGCGTTCATAAACGCATGTGGTGTTGTGCGCGTTCGCGCGTGGAAGAAGCAGCACCGGTTCAACTTCACTGTTTTCCTTTGAGGACTGAGGTGACCCAGTGAAGGTAAGCACGAGGATGAGTATGTTTAGAGAGGGGTCATTCTATAAAACTAGTGTTGTTTGTCGTATAGCCTAAATCATGTGTGGTGCAACTGATGCAAGCTTTTATAATACGTCCATTTTTATAAATATGTTTTCGTTTATATTCCAAAATATTTTGTCCTTAAGTTATATCAAGATTATGTTTTTGCCCCCATCCTTGTCCTTTTAACTTCCACTTTTTGTATTAGTAAATATGCAGCACAAGCATCGTAAAAATACATTTAAGGAAATACAAGGTAGCATTATGAAAAGTAATGAAAAACAAAAAGAACATTAATGACATGATGTAGTTGAGCGAAGAGTTTGATAGATTTTTTCTCTCAATATAAATAACAACTTGGACAATTTATTTTTATGCATTTATTGTTCTTAAATGTTCCTTGTTGCAAAAAAATAATAATGTTTTCATAATGTTTATTAATTGTTTTGGACAGATGCTAGTGCTACATCATTTATTATGTTAAATTATGCCTTTAATCTTCATCACGGAGCTGTTCAGAATTTTTGAAACTATGATTCTCATTAAAGAAGTTGTTTGTTTTTTATAAAGCAGAATGTAAAAAATTGGTAATAAAAGCACTTTAAGCACCTTAAAAATGCTTCTCTTACTTGGTATTTTTGTCTCTTTTCCAGTCCTTGTCTACTAAAGTCTTTGTCTTGTTTACTAAAGTAGTAAAATGCCACAAGATATTATGTCTTGTTTACTGGGGAAATAACAAAAAATTAAGTGAGTTTTTGCTTAAATCAATGCATCTTGATTTAAGAATTTTTAGATACTTTGGACTGAAAACAAGACAAAAATAGTAAGTAGGAAAAGCATGTTTGCAGTGTATCTACATGAATAAAGCAGTGAAGCATCAGTCATGATCATGTGATCACCCCCGCGTGTCCTGCTGTCTTGCGGTGGTTCCCCTCAGTATGCTGTCCCTGAAGGAGAAGGACCGTCCCGTGGTGAGGAAGCTGCTGAGCGCCGGCTGCTGTGTGAGATGTGTCCTGCGCTTCTGCTGTGTGGGAAGCAGCTCCGCTTACAGGCGCTCATACCAGGTCTGTCCAAAACTTAAACTATGAATTTATTAAACATTTTTAAATTGAAACTTTTGCTTGCCTAGATATAGCCATTGCTGCTGATATGGCGTTTAATCATAACCCAATACATTCACACTGTATATCTATCAGACATTAATGAGCATTTCTGTTTGTAGGACATGCACAAGGAGCTTCTCGCCTTCGTCAGCGAGGAGAACAGCCCGCAGTCCCATGATGCCTCTGGCCAGACGGACGACCCGCCCAGTAAACGCATGAGAGTGGATGAGGACTGCGTAGCGCCAGCCGAGCCGGACTCAGACATTTGTCCCGTGTGTTTGGGAGTCCTGCAGGACTTCTGTCATCCCACTTTTGCTAAACAGGTGTTTTTTTATTATCATTTTGGTAACGCTTACAAAGAATCCCATCACACAGGACGTTTCCAATAAGATATAATAATACAAAAACATTCGTATGCTCATACAGTAGTGATGTCTGGAGGGCATATTTGTTTTTAATGGCTCTACAAGTTCAATTAAACTATCAAAAATATGAGGTAGATATTTTATGTTTTTCTTTAAACATGTTAAATATTAGGGGAAAACAAACTTCTAAACTTAATGTATTTATCTGACAAAATTATTTGGCAAAAAAAGGCAAACTACAGCTACAGGTTTTCTTTTACTATGCAAAGAAATGCTTAGAAAAACAAAATGATTACAGAAAAAAAAATCATACATTGACTCACCACAACATAATCAGTTATTGATATTTTGTTGGTTCTCTCTTGTTTTTGCATGTGTTCATATTCATAATTTATTTTAATGACAGCCTGGCCAATGCTGTGTCCGCACAATTGAGCATATGTGTTTAATGAACACAATTCATTGCGTTATCACAAATAAAACAATTGACAACTACACAATATTTTTACAAAACCGTTATTTTTATACATTTTTCATTATACATGTGATATTGTATATTTTTATACAATTTTCATTATACATGTGAATAAAGGGTGAAGAATTAAATTTCCCCAGACTGGACATCACTTTTGACCATATATATATAATAAACAAAAATGTATTCTTCATTCAAAAATATATTCTGGCAACTTTTGGTAACATTAGTTAACATGAACTAACAATAAACAACACTTCGTAAGCATTTGCTAATCTTCATAGCTAATGTTAATCTCAACATTTACTAAAACATTTTTAAGATCAAAAGTTGCACCTGTGAAAATTAAGGGAAACAGGAACATTTTTATTAAATAACTTTAGCAAAGGTTAATAATGCTGTGGAAATATATTGCTTGTTGTTAGTTAATGCATTAACTAGTGATATCTTATTGTAAAGTGTAACCTATACTCCTTATGGCATGTTTGTGTGTCTATATTCTGCTACTGTTCCTCCACAGGTGTGTCTATATTCTGCTGCTGTGTGGCTGTAACGTGTGGTTTTGTCCTCCACAGGTGTCGGACGCTGTGAAGAAGCATCAGTTTGAGTTTGACAGTCTAGTGCTGACCGTCTCTCTTCCTGCTCAGCTGTCCGTCAGAGAGGTGAGTCCTGCCACTGACCCCTTTATCATCTACTTTCATGATGGAGATCTGGACTAAATGTGTTTCTCTGTGCACTTCTAAAGCATTCCTGCTGGTTGCATGTCAGAAAGGAAGTCAGGTATGTGAGCGGCACACATTTCCCATCATTCCTAGCAAGCGCATCTGTTTAAAGCAGGGCTTCTCCTCTGTCCTGGGCTGCGTTTAACTCCACTTCTGTGTTTCCAGGGAGAAGAGCATGTGTTTAGGGAAAGATGATGTCATCCAGGTGAAGGACGCGTTCAAGTGGGCCGTACAGGGAAAGATTGGGCAGGAACTGGGAGCCGCTGTCCTGGCCAACGTGAGTCGTCCTCCTCCTCCTGCTGGGTAACCGCTGGCTTCCTGAGGATTGGCTGTTATTTAACCTCTGCTCTTCGTTCTGTGATCCGCAGAGTCCGTGTGAAGTGAGCGTCGGCTTTATACACCCAGAAACCGAGGAGGACTGTCATTTCTTGTAAGCTATGACTAAAAGTGTTGGATTGATCGTGTTTCATGCACTGTATTACTGTAGTGGCAGGTTTGAATAGTTGAGTTTGACTAATGCAGGCGATACTGCAACTTTTTTGAATGTGGAATTATTAGAGTATTTACATTTACATATTACATTTATGCGTTTAGCAGACGCTTTTATGCGTAAATAAACGTATAAATGTAAAAATAATTGTCTTGTCATCATCTAAAATGGGTCAAAATGATGTCGTTTCTGATTAACACGTATGTGTGTTTCTGTGGGCAGAGCGAACACCTGTCCAGACTGTTTCAAACCCACCAAAAACAAAGCGGTAAGCTTTCCCGTTTTTTCCCATATTGTGATTGCAGTCCTCAATCCGCGTTCCCGTTTCTCTCCACTATCCTTTAAACAGGACCTATTAAGCACTTTTTCAAAGTCTTGATTTTGTTTTTGGTCTCTATTAAAATAGGTTTTCATGCTTGAATGTTCAAAAACACATCATTTTTACATATTCTCCATGTTGCAGCTCCTCTCTTCCCAGTCCGTCAGTAACGCTCAGTTTAGTTCCTGTCTCTATGAAGCCCCTCCTTCTGAAAAGCACACTGTGCTCTGATTGGTCGGCTGTAACAGTGTGTTGTGATTGGTCAAGAGCTTTAAGCGTGTTTGGGAAATGTCCCGCTCCTTACCATAACCACGAGTTTAACACACTACTAACTAACTCAACCAGGCCCCTTTATTTAGCGTATGCCTTGAGCGGGAATTATTTAAATGAGGAATATTGTGACGTGTTTGTTCCCGAAACGAAACTCAAGACTACAATGGAGTTCAGAAACAGTGACACTAGCCGCGTTTCCATTACCCTTCAAATTGCGCAAATTGAAATTGCGAATTGAAAATACGCCCAATGGAAACACGTAAATTTAGCAAAAACTCCCATTTATCGCAATTTCTCTCACGTATAAGGGTCTTTCCTTGCCATTAATGATTGGGTAACACACATAAGTCTCCTTCGATTAGTAATAATGGCCGGTGCAGTGGCTGGGATATACATAAACCTACCGATCTCCGTTGCCATTATTTTAGGAATGACTTATCGCGAGAGGAAAATTTTTTTTTTTTTGCGCAAATCTGTAATGGAAACGCGCCTACTGATACAGAGAATGACTCTCTTTGGTGTGACTTTGTGCTTTTGTGACTTTTCAGAACTTTTTCATGCTCAAACAGCAACATCACACACTAAAGAAAGATGTACATGTAAAAAAGCATAATAGGTCCTGTTTAAAATTCAAAAAAAGTGCCTGATTGAAATCTGGTGGTGTTGTATTTGATTCGTCTGGGTCTCCGTCCCTCAGTCCATCTTCACCAGGATGGCGGTGGTCAAGGCTCTGGAGAAGATCTCTGATGAGAAGTTCAGTAGGTCAGTGTCTGTGGTGTTCATGCTCGCATGAGTCCGCTTTCGGTCCTTCCCTTTAAATGTCGGATGTGTCGTGTGCAGGAATTATCCATGTCCACCGAAGAAACCAAACACCAGATGCTCAGCGCTGGACACCTCGTGTCTCCACACGTCTATCTTTATAGCTGGTGCGTCCAAATACTTTCCAAACATCACAGTTATATGTTGTTAGTAGGAATGTCAATTGAATTGTCCATTTTAGTGTGATTTATATTTATATATATATGGGGTTGGTACAATTTTAAATACATTTTTAAAAGTCTGTTCTGCTCACCAAGGCTTTGTTTATTTGACCAAAAATACTGTTATATAGTGAAATATTATTTCAATTTGAAAGAACTCTTTTCTATGTAAATGTGTTAAAATGTAATTTATTCCTGTGATCAAAGCTGAATTTTCAGCATCATTACTCCAGTCTTCAGTGTCACATGATCATTCAGAAATCACTATAATATGAAGATACATTTCTGATTATTATCAGTGTTGAAAACAGTTGTGCTGCTTCATATCATTATTAAAATATATATTTTTTTGGATTTTTTGATGAATAGAACATTAAAATGAACAACATTTGTTTGAAATAAAAAAAATTTGTAACATCGGAAATGCATTTATTGTCACTTTTAATTAATTTATTGCATAAAAGTAATCTTTTCTTTTAGAAAAAACAAAACAGATCTTACCGTCTCCGCAGGTCGGTACAATAAGTTTTCGCGGGAGCTCCCGCAGACGCCGTGGGTGATCGACGGAGAGAGGCGGATGGACGGATCAGTGGAGGAGCTGATCGCCGCTCCGCTCCTGTCCTCCTTCAGAGCTGACGGTGAGGAGTGTGTGTGTGTGTGTGTGTGTGTCTAATCACTTCACCGGATATTCAGCTACATCCCAAATTGTAGGTGACGTATACGATGCACAGGTGTTCAGATTGATTCAGACCTGCAATGTTTACCGGGAGTCTTTTTTCGTGTCTCGTCCGCGTAGGTTTTAACTTCTCATCTTCAGGACGAGAGGACGTGGATGTGAGGACTCTGGGAAACGGTAAAACACACACTCTTTTTTTTTCCACACTAAAGGGACACAATAGAGGTTTGTGTCGAAGCGGTCATGTGTCTGTTTTAATTGGTGTCGTTTCTCAGGTCGACCGTTCGCTCTGGAGCTTCTGAACCCACATCGAACCAAATTCAGCAGAACTGAGATCAAACAACTACAGGAGGTGTAGTTTTACTAGTATCAGTAATCTGAGTGAATGTGTAGTATCAGTAATATATTACTTGCAATGCATTAAAGTCCTTTGAAACAGTTTTTTACTGTTCAATCCTCTCTGTGAGGCAATTCCTGATATTTTTAAAGTGTAAATGGTCCTGAAATTAGATCATTTATTGTCAGTCAAATGCATATTGCTGATAAAAATGTCAAGATCTTTTTCAAAACTGGCTTTATATCATTTTTGGGAATAAGGATGGAAAATGTGAATTTTGATTTCTGTTCTCTCCTGTCCTGCAGACGATCAACCAGTCGTCTGACAAAATTAGAGTACGACACCTACAGATTGTTACCAGGTGAGTGTGTATATATATTTGTGTGCATGCGTGTTGTTTATAAGCACAAAATTAAGATATAAAGATATGAAGTCGATTTCAATTCCGGTTTCCATTCAATATTGATGCATTTGGATACAGGTGAAACTCGAAAAATTTGAATATTGTGCAAAAGTTATTTTGATGATTATGGCTTATAGCCTATGAAAGAATGTCTCCGAAATTTAAAATATTACATGAAATCAACATAAAAAAGGATTTTAAATACAGAAATGTTGGCCCTCTGAAAAGTATAATTATGCATATAGTTATATATACTACCTATATTAGTTTCACCTTTTAATTTGAATTACTGAAATACATGAACTGTTGCACAATATTAAATTTTTCTAATCATATATCAGGTACCGTACATGGACAATTTGTCTCGAGGAAATCATCTCTGAGAGAATACTGTAAACTACACAGGAAACTCCATACTATAATATTGAATGTTAAAATTTACAACTGATTGATTATTTGGATTTAAGAATCAATATCGGTTCATCAAAATAAGAATCGAGAAATCAACCTTTTCAATGCAGCCCTAGTAACTTCGAGTGTATTTCTTCAGGGATGCAACAAGCCGCATGAAAGAGGGCGAGGAGGAGAAGACCAAAACCTACAGCGCCCTCATCTGGACTCAGAAAGCCATCGACGACACGGATCTGGACTTCCTGAGAAACATCAAGGTCTGTGAGATCTGTTTGAGCGGGAGGTTTGAGACGAGACGTCCTGATGAGTGTGTGTGTGTGTGTTTAGGATCTGAAGATCGCTCAGAAGACTCCGCTGAGGGTCCTGCATCGCCGGCCGCTGGCGGTCCGACAGAGACACGTCCACTCCATGAGTGCCGTTCACCTGGACACACACCACTTCACCCTGAAGCTGTGCACACAAGCCGGCACGTATCCTTCACAAACAAACATTCACATTTACTATGACAATTTTGGCCGATACCGATAATTCTCTATATTTTAAAGTTGATAACTGATATATTGGCTGATAAATCTAAATTATGTCATTTTTGAGCGCTTGATTACAAAAACAAAAGTCTCACCATTAACAGCCATGTCCCAAGCACACAATTATAATGTTCTCATTATGATTTTATGTAGCCGATATGACAGACTTGCGCTGCACATGTTGCATTAACTATATTTTCCTTTTTTGAAGTGATTTCAATCATATTTCAAGCAATTCAAAACCATCATGGTGAACAGTGAACATCTGAGGTGTCTCAGAATAGTACATTATTTATCGGCCAATGTATCGTACATCCCTTGTAAAAACAGTAATATTGAGAAATATTATTAATATTAATAGTCTTCAGTGTACTGTCTTTTAAACCGTCGTTGTTTTCCTTCACGGACGTCACTGCAGTTACATTAAAGAGTTTGTGCATGGAGACTTCGGCCGCACTAAACCCAACCTCTGTGACCTCATGAAAACTGACGCTGATATTCTGGAGCTGGACGTCGAGGTGCGTTTCATTAAATATGCAATATCACAATATCATCATGTAGTTTAGATGCACGGTATCTCTAATATTCCTCCTTCATGTCTGTGTGTTTCAGTCCGTAGACGTCGACTGGCCTCCTGCTATTCCGGATTGACATTCGGGATTTAGAGAATATTTTTTGTTTGTCAGGATTATATATTTCTGTCATACGGTTCTTTGTTAGTTTAATAGTCATTTAGTTGAATTAAACCAAACCCTTATGCACGGTACTATAAGCCTTTTCCTTAATAAAACAGCCTAATTTTGTTTTTTGTTTGGTATTGCCATGTTCCTGTTTCAGTCTATATTGTAAGAGTAATTTTAATAATTTATGCTTCTCTTAAAAAAAATTATATTATCCTCTGATAAAAATTATATATGTATAATACACACACAAGTCTGGAGATGATGCAGCATTAAAACATCACAAGAAAAAAATACCACATGGACTTACTGGGAAATTTGAACATTTTAATATAACTTAAAATAAATACTACCAAATGGCAATGCAAGTCCTCTACATGGCACTTGCCCTAATGTTTTGGTATGAAACAAAACAGGCAAACGACTAAAGGAAAGGTATAAAAAATAATGAGGGAGAGAGAGCACTTAATAAACGCGGCCGACAGCGTCCTTCATCCCAAAATACGAAAATAAATACAACTAAATTACATCTATAGTACAAAAATACGCTGAAACCAACCAAAAACGAAAAAAAAGAAAAGAAAAACTCCGTAATCGGAAACAACATTAGAAAACCTAATGAGGATTTCTCGTCAGCCTGACCCAATGCGTCACAGCGTGAAAATAACTGAAACTTCAACGAACAAATCACTCGCACTCATATCATTCGCTGTGAAGAACCGCAACAAACACCGGCAGTTTCCAAAACGTTCACTGGATTGGGTACAAACAGGATGGGGTAGAAACCATAGCAACTCGTCGTTCCTCCAACGATTTTGTCTCAGGAAATATTTTTTCAATTCATATTTTTGTCACACACGATCACCGTCACGCGCCTGTCGTCACAAACAGAAGGCATTGCATATGTACATCATCATCACACAGAGAAGGGCTCCGGGGTCGAGGGTCATTCACACTGGTATTGCATGGCTCAGTTGCACATATAATGAGTCTGTGTTCTGACTTGGTATTGATTCCAAACGCAGACATCACACGTCCGTAAGATTTCCACAGCTATCTCGATGAAAAAAAAGAAAAGAATGCAACGGTAACGGTAAAAAGAGAGCGCGAGGTTTGTATTTACATCTTCAGGAACAGCTCTCTCTCTCTCTGTGGTGAGAAGTGAGGGTCAGTGGTTGAGCGGTCTCTCTCTGTGCTGGTGAGAGAGACACACACCTGTTGCTCTGGACAGTAAAGGGGGAACGCCACCCAAAAGGAGTCTTCACACGCTTGTCCTCGGTGCTTCTCGGCTGTGGAGAGCGTTTAAAACGGCCCGGTTCAGCAGGTCGGGGGGGAGCGGCGAAGGACAAAGTGATGTAAAAATCACATTTGGGCAGATTTCACCCCGTCGGTGGGTAGATAGATATATGGGAGAATCTCACGAAAACATGCGCAGCTCATATTCCACCCCGAAAATCGAAATACAAAAATAAGAAATTAAGTCTAATAGTAAGTCTTTTTTTTTTTTTGGACTATTATGATTTTTTGCATTGGGACATTATTTGTATGGTAATTAGGCACCTGCAAAATCTCATCACCATAATGCAAAAAAACAACAAAGAAAATTACTAAAAATGCATCCAAATGTTTTACTTTGCAGTTGTTTTTTATTCATTACTTTAGTTGATTTTATTATTAGGGTAATTATGGATTTTTCATTTTTTTTTTACTGTATTACTATAAAAATCTTTTTTTAATAATAGTAAAATAAATACCATTTGTTAACAGTAGTTAATGCATTAGTTAACGAACTAACAGTGAGCAATTAATTTTTTTACAACATTTAATTATCTTTGTCAATGTTATTTAATAAAAAATGCAATTGTTCATGTTAGTTCACAGTGCATTAACTAATGTTAACAAATACAACTTTAAATTTTAAAAATGTATTGACATTAAGAATCGTTGTACATTGTTAGTTCATGGTAACTAATGCAGTTAATATTTACAAATTAAACCTTATTTTAAAGTGTTAAAATACACAAATTTTTCTGTATTACAGTAAAAAAAAAGAGATTTCTTCGCATTACGGTAATACGAATCTTGGAGGAAACTCATGAAAATAACGTCACAATGCAAAACTAAGTGATGCTAAAATATGCTTAATTTTCTTCCATGCAAAATATAATTTGTCTTCAAGATTTTGCAGTGAAATATGCCGCAGACATGTTCTTGACGGGTTTCGTGAGATTCACACTTGTGCTCTGAATTGCCTGAGAGACCTTACAGTAACGGCAGTTTGTTGTATTGTTGAGTTTGAACTGAAACCTTCATATCAGAGCGTGAGGATAAAAACTAAAAAGAAATACAAATATTAACACTAGTATCCTATGACACCCCCCACCCCATCCCTCTTTCTTAGATTTCATTTTTACAGAAAGCATAAACGAGGAACAAGACTCTTCAACGCCTCAGACAGAGAGAGTGTGTGTGTGTGTGTGTGTGTGTGTGTTAAAAATCAGGAACAAACTTACATTTGTGAGCCTCACAGGAACAGATCTACTGCTGCGTCTATAACCCCAACTACATGTCTGTCTGTCTGTCTGTCTGTCTGTCTGATGAGATCCACACACATAAGGCAACATTTTTGGTTTGTTCCCCACAACGGCTCTTTTAAACAAGTGCAACAAAAAAAAGAAGAAAGAAATGCTGTAGGTCTTCAACAATACTGATCATATTTCCCAAAAAACACTGTCCATGATCTGTAAACAACAAGCTGAAAGTGTACAAGACTTTAAATGTGGGTCGACTAGCTCAAGTCTCACCCAACTGTGCAAAACCCCTTTTAAGTCCCACATGAAATAAAAAAAAAAAAAAACGAACCGAAAGCAACAAAAAGGTCTCGCTATGACTATCAGTAATTAAACGGAGGGGGAGAGAGAGGGGGGCTCTTTCTAGCATGGCTACGCGGGGCTCCTTAAACGGCGGTTTTTGATGACATCACTCCCGCCCGCTGGCCGAATATGAGAATTGTGGGAAATGTGGTCTCCGTTCGCTATCGGCCGAGTCCATCCCGTCCTCGTCAACTGCGGGAGAGAAAGAGAGAGAGAGAGACGTTACACACTGCAGTTTTCCACCTCGCTCCGCATGGAAGCGATAAGCGCCATGCAGATTTTAACAGTGATACGCTTGATGGAAAAACACGACTCTTTCATTGTGTACCGAATGTAACTTCCTCTTTCCTGTGCCGTGAGGAGCCGGTCTACAGGAAAAGAGAGAGAGGTTGGGAAAACACTCACACTTCTCTGGAGGGGTGATGGTGATGGTCTGCGCCGTGAACTCCTCGTCGAAATACCTGGTGTCGGTTTCAGATGATACCTGTGGCATGAACGGCGGGACCAGCTGGACGAGAGAGAGAGAGAGAGAGAGAGAGAGAGAGAGAGAGAGAGAGAGAGAGAGAGAGAGAGAGAGAGAGAGAGAGAAGAGAGAGAGAGAGAGAGAGAGAGAGAGAGAGACATACACACAAAGAGAGAGAGAGACAAAGAGAGAGAGAGAGACACACACAAAGAGAGAGAGAGAGACACAAAGAGAGAGAGAGCAGATTATTATACATAAATCACGTATGAATGAATAGGAAGTTAAAAAAGAACAGCATTGATTTGAAATAGAAGTAATTTGCAACATTGTAAACGTCTTTTACTTTTTGTCAATTTAATGCATCCTTGCTGAGTAAAAGGGTTACACTTTATTTTAAGGTGTCATTAGCCAAGTTTCCATCCACTTGTAAATCGAATTATCTGAAGTTCGGTAAAAAACCTCATGCGAATAAAGCTGGTGAAAGTGTGTTTCCATCAAACGGCTTTAAAGAGGATAAAAACCTGTGTGTAATGACGTCACATGCTGTTTTGCGATCAAATTGGTGTATCGAACTGATTTGAGACATGTTAAGGTGTTTCCATTGATTTTCTCACCGAATTGCACAACATTCAAGCCAACATTTGCAAACAAAGTTTTACTAGGCAAAATGGATCGCGCCATAATAATGTTTCCATCCGCGTTTATCGCATAAGCCGTATATCCATCAAGATAAATGATGAGATGAGACCGAATGCATTTCATTTAAAGCTACACTGTGTGAGTTTTACCCCCATCTAGCGGTGAAAAGGTATATGACCATCCAGTGAATATTAGTTTCTGTTCCTCTCAATTCCGATTTCGTTTTAACTCCTACGGTGGCCAATGTAGTCCAAGATTAGTCCAGTTCGACCTCGTCCACATTCGACACGGCGCCATCGAGTGTTAAAACGCGAAAGGCGAAGCTTGAATTAACGGGTATGTCCCTCTTTGGCTAATGTACTTTCAAGATGGAGGGGCAACATGGCGACCGACATTAGAACCCATTACCCGTATGTATTTTCAATGGCATATTATACACTCAAGAGAATACTTTATTACTTGAACGAAGTAAATATACATTAATGAGCACATATATTTTTGAAAGAACTAAGTGTTTTTAGCTAAGAATAAACTAAAAAAGTTACACAGTGTAGCTTTAAGTCGATATTCATGAAATTCAATCAAATTTTAATTTTCCATAAGGCATTTTTCATTTGATATCACTTAATGCGGATAAAAACGTGTGGATGAAAACATAGCTATTGTTACAATGTAATTATACATTTAAGTACTGAGTAATATTAATGAACTACATGTACTTACTATAGGGTTAGGGTTTGGTTGAGGGTTAGTTGCATGTAATTAAGCCTAATTTACTGTTATTACTATGGTAAGTACATGTAACAAGGACACTGTATGATAAAGTGTTACCAATAAAAGTATTCATTTCTTTTAAATGGTAGGAAACAACTCCCGTTTCTGCTTTTAAACCCTCTAATATGTTGGGAATGCACTTGTACCTTTTTGTCATAGACGTCCTGCCAGTCCAGCGATGTGAAGAAACTGTGTCTCATGATTTCCTTTGCATCATCTGGACCTCCTCCGAGCCTTACGAGAATAAACCGCAGATTCATATTCATGCAGGTCACGTGATACAGATTAAGCCTGGTGTGCTCATATTGAAATGATGATTTTACCTCTGAATGCCAATGATTGTTAGTAGAAACCTTCCAAAAACAAGCGGAAAGTTCACACACACACACACACACACACACACTGACCTCTTATTGGGGTCTTTGATGAGTAATCCAGACAGTAAAGACTTGGCGTCTGCAGAGAGGGTTCTGGGAAACTTGATCTCCTCCATCAGGATCAGTTCAAACAGCTTCTCGTGGTCCTGAAGAAAGAGACGCACGTCAGCTGATACACGAGCATCACGTGTTGTGTGTGACGTTACAGTGAGTCGTACTGTACCTGATTATAAAAGGGAAGGCGTCCACACATCATCTCATACATGACGACTCCCAGACCCCACCAGTCCACCGCTCGCCCGTAATCATTGTCCTCCAACACCTGATCAACAACATCACATGACCATCAGACAAAACCACACCTTAAACAGTCTTATGTTCAAATGCCTGATCAATAATGGAGAAAAACACTTCAATATTACAAGATACTTTAATATCTCCAGTCCACTGAACACTTGTGTCAAGAGGGGCAACAATTAAAGTGATTGGGTTAACTATAATCATTATCATTTATCCTCCCAGACATGATCCATATTCAATAACATACTCGATTAACAGTCACATCAAAATATGATAGAATACATCAACTCACATTCATATCTTCCATTCTTATTTAGAAAGATCTGAAATATATGAATGCGTCTTTGATCGATTATTAATGAAGTATATTAGCCACCAATAACAGATCATTATTCTGTTAATATCTTACAAATCTTCATTAATGATTAAATTAGCCTGCAACAACAAATCAAAAATACATTAATATATTTCAGATCTTCATAAATAATTATATCAGCCTCAACATCAGATCAAAAAACATCTTCCAATTCTTCACTGATAATTATATTTGCCTCCAATAACCAATCAAAAACGGTTTCATATCTTCAAGATCTTCATTAATAATTATATTAGCCGTCAAAATCACATTAATATCTCCCAATTCGTCATCAATTATATTATCCTCAATAACTGATCACAAATCACATTAATATCTCCCAATTCTTCAATAATAATTATATCAGCCTCAATAATCAATAAAAAAAATCACATTAATATCTCCCAATTCTTCAATAATAATTATATCAGCCTCAATAATCAATCAAAAAAATCACATTAATATCTCCCAATTCTTCAATAATAATTATATATGCCTCAATAAACGACCAAAAATCACATTAATATCTCCCAATTCGTCATTAATAATTATATTATCCTCAAGAACTGATCAAAAATCACATTAATATCTCCCAATTCTTCAATAATAATTATATTAGCCTTAATAATCGATCAAAACTCATTAATATCTCCCAATTCGTCATCAATAATTATATTATCCTCAATAATCGATCAAAAATCACATTAATATCTCCCAAAAATAACTATTATCCTCAATAATCGATCAAAAATCACATTCATATCTCCCAATAATAACTATTAGCCTCAATAACAGATCAAAAACTCATTAATATCTTCCAATTCTTCATCAATAATCACATTGTGATCTAATACCTGCGCAAAAATCAAGTATGGACATTATCCTAATAACCGATCCTGATCCAGTCATATTATCCTCATATTCCTGATCAATAATCAAGGTATCCTACTCTCCAATGGCTGATCCAGAAACAAATATATAATCTTTCAAAACTTAATCATTCCAAATAGCCTTAAAGTACTTGATTAATTACTACTGGCAGTAATTTGAAATCATTATTGATCATTCCTGAGGTCATCCAACCCAGATAAATGACTCAAATGATGGAAAAACAGCCTGACATATGATTACATCATACAGTTATGATTATGACATCAGCTTCAGGATGAGTCATCGCTGTTACGGCATCCGTATGCAACAGCATTGTTTATTATAAATGCTGAACTCTTCTTTCATTATTAAAGTGGCCAGCAGGTCACGCGTGCGGTTCCTGTCTGATCGCTGTATGTTTACCCATGAGCAGCTCAGTGCTGTCCACAGCCTGCTGTGTGTGTGTGTGTGTGTGTGTGTGTGTGTGTGTGTGTGTGTGTGTGTGTGTGTGTCTATTTCTGTGCGCACGTTACACACACACAGAGGCTTAAAGCCAAGCCAGGCTGGAGTGAATGTGTTGAAGAGCTTCACTCTCAAAGTCTGCGTTGAGTCAGGCTGACGTAAACATGGCCCCTTTTTTGAATATGAAATATACATTTTGAATATAAATATGCACTACGTTTCATCAAGAGGAATGAAAACACAATGAGGTCTGACTCGATTGCAAGGAAACTGCTAAATAATAACCCAAATGATTTCTAGAAAGAAATCAGTAAAGATTTATAACTGTAAACCAACTAATATTGAAGTGTAAGCGGTTCAGAGGAAATTACTCACACTAGACATTATCACGAGCTGGGATATATTCATAATAATGAAGATGTGACTGTCTCCCCACAAGAAGTATATGATGCAGTTATGATGCTCAGGGCATGTGGTTATGGATAAGATATCTGCTGAACATCTAAAATTTGCGAGTAGAAAACTGTCCTTTGCTTGCAGTTTGTTTTACTGGGTTTTGGGTTATGATATTTTACAGGATTCTATCGTATCTGTTATGTTATGCCTATTATTAAAGACAAAGCTGGCAAAATAAATAACATGGATAATTACCAGTATTTTATCCAAGCTCATCGAGAGAACATCACTGGATCTGTTTGAACAATGTTTTCTGACCTCTGACAACCAGGTTAGTTTTAAACCTAAACATGGCACAGATGTGTGTGTGTGTGTTTGTGTGTGGAGATTTTAGATTTGTATAACAGGCATAATTCCACAATTTTTATGTGTTTTATTGATGCCTCTAAAGCATTCGATCGTGTAAATTAAGTTACACAACCGAGGAGTTCCCAAATTTCTACTGAGAATTGAGTTTTTTTGGTATGCTCAGTCAATGTGTGTCAAATGGGGTAACCGTGTGTCTGCTGCTTTCAATGCATGCAATGGAGTCAGACAGGGAAGCATTTAGTCTCCCTTTCTTTTTAATGTTTATATGGAGGATTTATCGAAGCTGCTAAACGGCGCTGGAACAGGTTGGTGACACGATCATCAACCACTTGATGTACGCGGACGATTTGCTGATTTATTGTCCATATAGTGCGAGCCTTCAACAGTTGCTGAGGGTTTACTCTCAATATTGCTCAGACTTTGACATTATATGCAATGCAAAGAAGAGTAATATTATGATTGTTAGGAGTAGGGAGGACAGGAAACTGTTATTTCCTGAATTCTCTCGGTCTGGTAGTCTCCTTAAAGTTTGTGATGAGGCTAAATACTTAGGACACTATATAACTGATGACCTGTCTGATGATAGGGACGTATGATGTATGCACAAGCTAATATGTTGGTTTGCAAATTTATGTGCTCAGGATCTGAGAAGACTACACTTTTTAAAATATTATGTACCCCTATGTATACTGAGATGTATGTGTGTGTTATCGGACTCTGTAAATGGTATGATTTTAACTGTGACGAAGTTCAGTCAGGTTTTTCTCCACTATGTGGAACCACAGGCGTTTTAGCCTATATGTAAATATGTGATATTGCAGATGTTGTCTGTTTTTTGTTTCCTTTTGTAATTTGTTTGGTGTTTTTTGGACTACATGTGTCCTGAATAAAGCTTTGATGAAGATGATATTGCATTTCTGTCAACAGATCCTCCTAAATATTACACAGTGCAGCTTTAAAGTGATAAAACAATGCGTTTGTGTCCCGAACCTCAGGGGCCAGATACTCTGGAGTCCCGCAGAAGGTCTTCATGGTAGCAGCGTCTGTGATGCCCTCCTTACACAGGCCAAAATCAGTGATCTTTATGTGCCCGTCCTTATCCAACATCAAGTTTTCCAGCTGGAAAAACACACACACACACACAAGCGGTTCTGTTATCTCTTACGTTCAGCTGATAATGCTGAGGTTTACAGGAGGAAAATTATTAGTCTGTGTTTTGTTCACCTTTAGGTCACGGTAAACAATCTTGGCAGAGTGCAAGTAATCCAACGCAGAAACGATCTCAGCGCCGTAGAAACGGGTTCTGTCCTCCGAAAACACACGTTCTCTCGACAAATGAAAAAACAACTGCAACAACAATAAATAAATAGAAATCAGAATTCACAAATACAAGTGTGCATCATTCATACATGGAGAATAAACATTTGAAAGAGCAAGAAAGATGATTTAAATTTAAAAGAAAAAAAGGCTGAATGTAGAAGATTTTTTAAGATAACATTTGAAAATCTTTAAAAGCAAGTTCAGACGTTGCAGAGAAAGTTCAAAAGAAGGTTTATAGGGTTGGAAGGAAATTGAATTTGAATTTGAAAGAAACATGGGGAAAGAAAAAAGTTGAAAACGTTCTAAATGAAGTTCAAAGTGTACAGAGAAACACTCAAATTTAGAAAGAGAACTAAGAAAAATAATTTTAAAAATGTTCGGGAAGAAATTTGAAAGCTGGGAAGAAAATGTAAAAATTTTGTACATTGAATGTTTGAAAAAGTTTGAAAAAAGTTCAACGATTAGAGGGAAAGTTCAAAAGAAAGTTTACAAGAATGATCCAAAAGTTCAAAAGAAGATAAGAAGGTCAGAAGTTCGACAGAAAGAACAAAAGTTTGAAAATGTTCCAAAGGGAGTTTCAAATTTGGAGGGAAAGATAAAAAGAAAATCCAAAAAAGTTCAAAGGCTAGAGAGAAAGTTAAAAAAAAAAGTTCAAAGGCAGTTCACTTTTGAACTTTCTCTCTAGCCTTTGAAGTTGTGAACAAAATGTAAAAGCACTTTTAAAATAACTGAAAACATTTACCTCTCCGCCATTCACATACTCCATAACAAAACATAAACGATCCTTCGTCTGAAATGAGTACTTCAGCGACTGCAGGCAAGACAAAACAATTAATAACTCATCTTGTGTGTGTGGATTACAATGAATAACATGAGGATTGTGTATTTGAAATGTCTAAGGAGAGTGTGATTATATATATATGGCATCACTCACAGTTAGAAACGGATGCCTAGTGTTCTTCAGAACTCTGCTCTCCGTGAGCGTGTGCGCCACTTCATCCTGAAGAGAGAGAGAGAGAGAGAGAGAGAGAGAGAGAGAGAGAGAGAGGAGAGCGAGAGAGAGCGAGAGAGAGCGAGAGAGAGAGAGAGAGAGAGAGCGAGAGAGAGCGAGAGAGAGAGCGAGAGAGAGCGAGAGAGAGCGAGAGAGAGAGAGAGAGAGAGAGAGGAGAGAGAGAGAGAGAGAGAGAGAGAGCGAGAGAGAGCGAGAGAGAGAGAGATGTTGTTGATTTCAGCTGACGCCCATCACTTCTCAGTTCAGTTTGTTCTCAGAGCACCAGGTTTCGTACCTTGGCAATAATAACCTCCTTTTTCAGGATCTTCATTGCATAATATGTGCCGCTGGCTTTCTCTCGCACTAGAATCACCTTCCCGAACGTGCCTTTCCCCAGCAGCTTCAGATAGTCAAAGTCATTCATTGTCTGTCCGAGAAAAGAGAGAGAGAGAGAGAGAGAGAGAGGAGAGAGAGAGAGAGAGAGAGAGAGAGAGAGAGAGAGAGAGAGAGAGAGAGAGAGAGAGAGAGAGAGGGTTAGTTTGAGCACATGCACATGGGTCCTCCAGCCCGCCACCATCTCTAACCTTTCGTTTGTGATGACTGGTTGACGTGTCCATCTCCTCCTCGTTGACGTTCTCGATCTGAGAGATGGGGCTACACAGGATCCCTTCCTCTTCCTGTTTGGCCAGCTTGTCTGCCACCATCTGAATGGCCTCGACCCACTCATCCCTTGTTAGCAAGGAAACATTGAGCAGTCAGTCGTGATGAAGCCCTATATTGGCCAGGTCGATTAATCGGCTGATTTCTGACTTTACTGAGATTAACTGTGACCGGTTTGATGATTATACGAAGAAGTGTTGGTTTCCCACATTGCAGATATTTTTAACATCCTTGAGAAATTGAGATTAGCCTTGTTTTCAGAGAATCACTTTGAATTTATTTGACTTTTCAAATGCAATTTTTTTTTTTTTTTTAATATCAGAGTTTTAATTTTTGGATGAACTAAACCTTTAAGTCTTCATTCGCTTGAGTTTGGTTTCGTTAAGATTTGTTTTTGAAAGAAGTCTTATGTTCACCAAAGCTGCATTTATTTGATTAAAAATACAGTAAAAACAGTAATATTGTGTGATATTATTATGGTTTAAAATAACTGTTTTCTATGTGAATATATTGTAAAATGTAATTTATTCCTGTGATCAAAGCTGTATTTTCAGCATCATTACTCCAGTCTTCAGTGTCACATGATCCTTCAGAAATCACTCTAATCTGTTTCTTAAGCCTCAAATCATCATTTCTGATTATTATGAATAGCTATGTTTACTAATAACTTAATTTGACTTGTGCACATTTGCGAATAGAGCACCGTTTCCATCCTATGTGTCCAAAATTGCCACTTCCTGGGAAATTGGCACAAAATATCTGTAATAAAAATGGAAGTTGCTGCAATCAGGCTCTTTTATCCTCCATCATAAATGACGAAACACAATAAACGCTGTCATGTTATCTTGCTTTCGTACGGAAGCAATCATGTGTCATTATAACATAATTCTACAGACTTTGACTCGGGCGTTTCAGAACGATCAAATCAACATTTGTGATGTGATTGGTCCGCAGGTTAGTCCTGTTATCCAATCACATCCTCTGTTGAGGCAAATGTTTAAAATCAATTTATGTCATCAAATAATTTTTTTTTTTTTTATCATCCTTAATTGAGCGCATACGTTTTTTATGGACATTTTTCAAATGTATGAGCATCTCGGCATTTTCATCCAGAATTTTTTTATGCGATATCCCAAAATGGACAGAAACACGCGCATATTTTGGTGTAAACCGTGATACATTTTCTTCAGCATTCTTTGATAAACAGAAAGTTTATTTGAAATAGAAATCTTTTGTAACATATAAATGCCTTTATTTTCACTTTTGATCAATTTAATGCATCCTTGCTGAATAAAAGTATTCAATTCTTTCAACAAAAAAAGAAAAGTCTTGTGGACCCCAAACGTTTGAGTGGTAGTGCATGTTAAAGGTGGTGTGGCGTACCTCTCGTCGGGCGAGTCCACGTGGAAGGTGCGCTCGATCACAGTGGTCCACTGCAGACACCTGATGATGAAGGTGTTGGACTTCGGCCTCTCCGTCTTCATCAGCTGACACTCTGACCAGAGACGGGAGGAAACGTGTTTACATGTGGAACAATGATGTCATCGTCTCAAAACACAGACTCAGGTCACGGTGATGACATCAGCAGCTGACGCTCTTCACTGAATCAGTTTGCTTTGAATGAGTCATGGATCTGGAGAACAGTAAATTGATCTAGAAGGGTTTGCCAGAAACATGACACACTGATATCACAAATTAAAAACAGCAAGGGGAACATAAACAAAGACTAGCTAGCTAAAAAAAATAAGTTAATGAAAAAATAAATAAATAGCATCAAAAAATAAATACATTTTCTTGTGGGAAATTAATCAGACATTATTTTATTCTGACAGAATACACAAAATGACAACTAAAGTAAATACTTTCCAGATAATATATTACACATCTTTATAATATATGTATTTATCACTGAATAAATGGGTCATTATTTCATATTTTAAAAGGGTGTCCCCTAGGGAAAAGGGAAAACACCTTCACTAGCATATTAATGATCTAAAAGACATAAAACATTTTGATTTTGATAATGAGAGAGACTCACTGGCGACCGAGAAGTTGTTGAGTGGATACGCCAAATCAGCATCTTGCGGCTTCTCTTTATAACCAATAAACGAGCCATCCGTCTTTAACAGGAAGTAGCGCGGCCTCCAGTTCTTAATGTATTCACCTGTCGAGCCAATAAAAATCATCAAGCATGCCCATACACACGTCTATTTTACATAATGTACGACTGCAATGCATTTCTCACCTCTCTTTTGCACCCATCCCTCTTTCACTACGTTCTGGTCGTTCATTTTGGGCCTGAGGTCAGAGTTCAAGGGTGAGTCCAGCGCTCGACTTCCTGCTCGTGGATCTGTCCTGTTCCCTCACTCCCGTCTCGCTCTGCCCTCCTGTTCTCTCACACTCTTCCTCTCACTTTCTCTGCCACGCTGTGATGTAACGTCTCAGCCTCCTCCTTCACTTTCACTCTCTCTCTCGCTCTCGCGACCCTTCAGACACTCCAACGGTGACTCAGCCTGGAAGGAAACAACAAAATAGAGAAAGCACACACACACAAGGGTCATTCTCTTCCGCTTCTCCCCCTCTCCCACACACACACACTTCCATGTGAAATAAAGTCATTGTTAAGAGCAGGGAAACATTTCCCGCCCCTTCCCGTGGCCTTCTCTTCCTCTCTCACACTGGATGCTGATGCGATACGTGCTTCTCTGAATCCTGACGCTTTACAACCTTAGCTTGGAACCAGCTCAGAAATGTTACAACCAATAAAATAACCCAATGACTTTAGAATCAACACTGAAACTTCAGAATCTGTCTTATAAAATTCATTGACATTGATTCTCAGAGGGTTCTAAGCAGACTTACTGTAGAACCCCATAGTAAATTAATATATCACTACCTCAAAATGAATGTCATCTCAGAATCATCGGTTGAACCTTGGAATGATAAAATAAACATTAGAACCCAATTAGGAATAGATATAAATCACAATTTGAATTTTACAATAAATAGAACTCGCATTCAACATTAAAATAATCTGAGATTCCACTTAAAAACTATGAATCTATTATAGAATCTTACATTCTTAGAATAAACCACATCATTTAATAATCTTGGAAATCAACCTTAATCTTAAAATTAAAACTTGGAACTTAATCTTAAAACGTTTTTGCATCATCTTGGAATTGAACATAGAACCTTTAAAATCTCAGAATCACCATTTCAACCTCAGAATCAATGGATTTATACGTACAATTAATATTAGAACCTTAAAATCAACATCATAACCTCAGAATCTTATAACCCTCAAATAACCAAGAACCCTCTAAGAACATGCGGAAGTTTACAATCAATTTCAGAAAGCTATAATGAATATTAGGGCATTTTAATCAAAATCCAAACCTCTTATTTATTTTCTCATTCTGAGGTTCAATAGTTGATTCTAAGATTGAACTCAAATGTTGAACCTCAGATTGATCAAAGAAAATAGAAACCACAGAATCAAACTAGAACTAGACAATTCTATAATACGACAATACAATTAGAATTCTACAATAAACAGAACTCACTTTCAGTTAATAATCAACTGTAAAATCAAACTAAACTAAATCAGTCATTTCACTTTATAACCTTGGAACTTCCAAATCAACATTGCAATAAGGGTACTTTTACAAGTAAAGCTTTTCCTTCGCATGTTTTATGTACTGTCGACTCGACAACGTTGTCAAAAACGTTCCCTACTAAAAGCATTAGTAGGATCTCATTCGTAAATGACCACGATTCTCCGGCGTCTGATAAACCTTTGCTAAAAACACAGTGAACATTCAAAACTGTATGGGATTCAGAAAGCCAGAATTTATGTATAGCCTAGGTATGAAACGGCTACAAAAACAGTCTTTTCATTACATAGATTTCAATTACATCGTTACACCAGTAGGTGGCGACAAGTGACTGTTCAAATGCATGTATAATATGAATCATTCATTCAAGAGATTTGTTCAAAAATGCCGATTCATCCAGTAATTTAACAAGTGAAGTCTATGAGTGAGTCATTGAATCATTTATTCAACCCAATTTTTTTTTTTATTGATTGAAATTTAACAATTATAAAGACTGCAGCCATTAATATTTTGTCAGAACCGCTAGTAAATGACATGTTATTTTGTTTAGTTTTCGGTTTAGAGTCGAGGGAGAATCATGATCTTTATTCGAAACAAGAAAATCAATTTATCCAGAATCGTGCAGCTCTATCACTTTGTAAAGAAACACATAACGCGCATGCGCATGATGTCACCGGTTCCACATATTCACGTTTTGTTTTTTTGGTATTTTTCATGGAAACGATAATGATATAGTTTGCAAAAACTTGCAGTTTGAAACCCGTTTTCAAAGGTTTGCGTTTTCAGGTCCACAAAAACAATGTTGTTGTGTAAATGAACGGCCAAAACACAAATATAAAGTTTTCCGGTTTTGGTTGAAACGCGTTCTAAAATCAAACTTAAAAATCCCCCTGTGGTCAAAAATAAAGCTTTTAATTTCTAAGTGGTGTTTTTAATATGCTTTAAAACAAACCATGTGTAAATTCATAAGTCGACAGCATTGCTGAGTATTTGCTCTCAAAAACACGGTTTGAAATCGCTGGTGTTTCTGACGTCACACACTACCTTGTAACCAATCAGATCAACGTGTGATCGTCAACGAGTGGATCTCTGAGCTGAGTGAGTGAGTGAGTGGAGGCGGGGCTCATTTGCATATTTATAGAACTGCGTATACTAAATGAGGCAAGGGTGTAGCAGTAGAATTTCATTAAAGCCATTTTAAGACATGAAGAATTTATTTTTGTGGGAAAAAAAGTTATGATGTCATTTTGGTGATCAAAGATGAGTTTTAAGGGATGAAATGATTGACTACAGGGGGACTTTAAAATCTTACAACTTTATACTTATTTTTATTTAGCATCATTTTAGAATCAAACATAGAACCGTCAAAATCTCAGAATCGTGTTTACAAACGCGGAAAAGTCTTATAATCAACATATGGACCTTGGAATCAACCTCAGAATCTCACACAATAAATCTTCAAACATTACAACCAATCCTTACAATGTCTCACACTTCTGTTTGTTCTCATCTACACCTCAGCTAATCTACAACAAAGTTAATCTGACTGGCACATACGGGAACACCGGCACCGCACACTCTTTTTGTATTTCAACATCTCTGCATAGTTGATGCTGTAAATTCATGCACTTCCCATAATCCTCCATTAACTCTCCTTTATTAAATCACACTGTATCAAAGAAACCGGCGCAACATCTTCAGCCAAAGTAACTTTACACATCCATTCAGGATGCCAAGAACAGGTAATTCACACATGAAACTAAACGCATGAAGTTCAAGGTTTTGATGTTCTCTGAGGGTTTTTTAATCCCTAAAATACTTTCCTTGCACACAAACTATTTTAAGGCTATACTGCTTGATCATTATTTTCAAAAGTGGTACTACATTTTCAAGGTAATGAATATTCTTTACAAACATAAATTATTTTGTATTCAAATATCAAGCATAAAAAGGTCAAATGTGATATTTTTAATGACTTGGAGTGGCCCCCTGTTTCATGTTTTTATTGTCACATGACAACAAAATGGCTTCCTGCACATTGATCACATCACATAAATTTAGTTTTCTTCCAAATGTTACATTTTGAAAGAAAACAGAAGTGATAATAAAATATTACAATAATAAAAAAATCCTAAGGCTTTTTTGCAGTTTCACTTTTTTACTTCTAATCTCACACACACACAAAAACATCAAACGCCTTTAAAATCTGAAAATAAAAACATATTCTTCATAGAAGATGCTCGTTTTGATATGCAATAAATGTAATTAATGCCTAATTCACGTTGTTAGGAAAAATGAGAGGTCTACACAACAGAAGCCATCCAAACCAATGTCAACAAAAACAATGGCGGACACGGTTGGGCATCACACACACACACACACACGGATGTGTAAGCAATTAACATGACGAACCATAATAAACACAATGAAGCATTTACTTTTGTGTCATATTGAGCTGTGCTGTTATATAATCCATATCGGCATGATAATAAATACAGCAGACTGACAGCTCGCCTCGAACAAGAACAAGCGTGCATATGAACATATATGAGTGTGTGTGCACACAAACACTGCTGTGTGATAACAATACAAACACACAAGCATTTAGGCTGGAGGATGAGAAATGTGCGCGCTCTTGTTTTCCATTTGGCCGAAATGCGTAAAATGGTGGACGCGCATCAATAATAACACGCAGGATGCAGTTTAAATGTGCTTGTAATAGAATATCTGAGTGATTCATATCGAAACAGTGCGCGATATATAAATAAGCGCTTCGTGCGTCCAGCAGCATCACGGGTAACGTTAAGGCCGAGGAAACATCCCCGCCCGGCGGCCAGTGATGCTCCAGCGCGGATGCTCGGCCCGGCCCGGCCCGTGATGCTGCTCGGTGATGGAGGAAAAATAAACAACACGAAGCACGCAATACCTGGCAGACGCTCCGCCAGACGGTGGGATCGGTTCCGCGCCAGCCCGGTATGAGACAAACCCAAACCCGCAAGCAGATGATGCTGCCGCCGCTGGTCGGTCATGAGGAAAACGGAGGCACGCGCGCCCGTGAAGTGGCCATCATGTTCGTTACACCGGTGAACTGAATGACCCTGGATGAATGGCGTAACCCGATGCAGAAAGCGCGGTGACGGCGCACCCCGTCTCCAGCACTCGAATTTGCCCGAATCCTAGCACGGCGACGGCCTGCTTCTTAATATTCATGAGATACGCGTCGCCATTGGATGGTTAGCAGGCAACGTCAGCGATGACTCATGAATATTCAGATTATAAGCCTTACGCATTGGAAGAATACTAAACAACTTTGGCGAGAACTAAATTTCGGATATTCATGGCATTATCATGAAATTCTGGATATTATTTACAAGATCTAGAATGCATGTATTATTAAAATGTTATGTTACTATAAACAATACAATGGAAGCGTGTTTCTGCCGCTGGAAAAAAAAAAAGGCAATTCTGAGAAAAAAGTGGTATTTTTCCCCCCTTAGAATTTGACTTTATAACTCGCAATTCTATTCAATTCACATTTATTTGTATAGCACTTTTTACAATACACATCGTTTTCAAGGTAGCTTTACAGAAAATGCACGAGTCCACATTACAATTTAGAGTGATCTGTTATCAACTGTCTAAGTTATGTATTTCAGAAATATACAAATTACAGTTAGCTAAAATTGTATTAATTTAAACAATGTAATAATTTAAGGCAGAAACTATGAGCTCATTGAAGTAATGAATACTTGTTTGTTAACAAATGATTATGACATTTAGAAAGATGTAGCATTGGTGCATGTTGATTCAGCAATTGCGAGGTTATATCAAAAGAAAAAAAAAGTCATAATTGTCAAGTGAAGTCACCTTTATATGGCGCTTTTTACAATACAGATTGTTTCAAAGCAGCTTTACAGTTATAACAGTAAAACAGTGTCATACAGAAATGTAGAAATAGTAAAGGTGCCATTAAAAAAGGAAAAGGTGGTGCAATATTGTATTATTAATAAATATAATAATACATGATAAATAAATATGATAAACATGAAAAATAAATAAAATGGGTTGTAGCCAGAACATTTGTTTTTTAAAATATTAATTATTGTAGGGCTATAATACTTTTAGTCATTGAAATATATAGGAACACAAGGTTCAGAACGGTACGGCTCATTAATATTAAAAGCCCAGGATTCCACCATTTCGGTGCTAATTAATATTCAGGACCAAAACATTTGCCATTGGCTGGTTGGAAAGCAACGTCAGCCTGAGTTTATCTTCAATGAGCTGAACCTTCGCAATAGTAGGATTAGTAATTTGGTCTCTAGCACCAGCCATTCAGCCGCTGCCAGTGGGACGGAGGAGGAAACCTCTCGACGTCACACCGGGACCCGTTTTTACCGGACACCCCCCTCCCCTCCTCCTCCTCCTCTTCTTCTTCTTCCTGGCTTTGTCGTTCTTCAGGCTTTTGTTGGTCTCGCTACATATGCATGATACATGCTTTATGTAAAGAGACCTCATCTAAACAGACAGCACCAGAACTCACTTGTTATACACCAAATGATGAAGACAATAATAAATGCAACAATGAGTTTCCCAGCGTCTTTCCCGGGACAGTGAATATTTGGGACCCTTTGTCATTATTTAATGAATGCATAATATACAGAAAACAAAGGACACGGAAGAATAATAATAATATTACTGAGGCTAAAACAACTCTTTGAATAATCGATTGAAGTCACAAACTTGGGGATTGATTTCCATAAACTGTTCCATACATCTTTTGCTTTGAACTACACGTGTAGTGCATAGTTTATGAGGACTTCACATATAAAGTTGCAGGATGTCTCCATCTAGTGTTCAACACATAAATCTGAAGCCCCACGATTAAAGAGAAAGCTCAAGTCTGCTTTTCCAAAAACAGAAACTCCAGAACCGTTTTATTGTTTGTTTGTTTCAATAATAATAGTTTACACGTTTGCATTCAAATTTAGTACTGAAATTCAGATCCTGACTTTGAGAGTTTATTCACAATCATAGATGTATCAGTTATGTTATAATGAAAGGATTTTCAGATATATTAGTCTCTGAAGTTATTGAAAAACTACCACACATTTCTCATTTCCAGGATAATTCTGTAAAACTTAAATTCCCCCTGTCAATAATTGTATCCCTTAAAACTCATCTTTGTGCCTAAATTATATATTTAAGCGAATTTTACTAACTTAAAGTAACACCAAGTAACTTTTCCTCTTTGGTCGCCCTACTGGTTGGAAACGAAATTGTCCATTACCGCTGTCGTAAATAATCTAGCCTACCGTCGCACGCACGCTCGCTGTTTATCCAGCACCGGCTTTAGAATGAACGATGTCCACAGACAAGGTAGAGTATGTTACATGATTTCATGAAAGGATGATGTATTGCGACATCAGAAACGAAGAAAAACGAAATAATGACTATTGTAGCGCTTGACGTAAAGCAGTCGAATTTTGTAGTTCTTTTTGTGCACGGGTTCCTACCCGAAACCCGAAGTTACATAGTGCCAGTAAAAGCGATACAGACCCCGTCAGGCTATGGCAGACGAGTCATTTAACTTATTTTAAGTCGATGTACCATCACAAGGGTCTTGGAAATATATTATGAAGGTTGAAAAACTACTTAGTGTTACTTTAAAAAAATCTTCATGCCTTAAAATATCTTGAATGTAACTACACCCTTGCTTCATTTAGTATACGTGGTTCTATGAATATGCAAATGACCCCGCCTCCACTCACTCACTCACTCAGAGATCCACTCGTTGACGATCACACGTTGATCTGATTGGTTACAAGGTAGTGTGTGACGTCAGAAACACCAGCGATTTCAAACCGTTTTTTTAAAACTGTCTTTGGTTCACTGCAGTTTTAAGGAGAAAATACTCAGCAATGCTGTTGACATATAAATTAGCACATGGTTTGTCTTAAAGCATTTAAAAAAAAACAGAACATTAAAACCACATAGAACAAAGCCTGATTTTCACCACAGGGGGACTTTAACTGCTCTTAATTCGTTTGCTCTTTGCATTTGTTCGCTTCCAGATCAGACAGCTTGTTAAATTACAGACCAAGAGCTTCTAACAGACAGTAGACAATAAAAGGTCAGAGATATGAGGAATAATTTTAGCTGTGTAGCTAAGTGTCATAAGCAATTACTTTTTAATTGTATTAATTATACTCAATTGTAATTGAGTAAGCAACACTGTCTAGAGGGAACGCGAGCGTCTCACTTATAATAAATCCATTCAACATCTGCATCATTTTTTGACATGACGTGCCACAACTATTAGAGGCTGTTCACACTGGACACATCAAATGAATCAACTTTATCAACTGGAACTTTTGTCTTTCTGAACGAGTGCATGATGGTTTTGTATTGAAGTGTTCATTGTACAGCAACATGTTCGGCCCACATCTGTTACTCATCGAATCCAGATGTACCAGATGTGGCCCGAATCTGTCCTGGGTTGCAACGCAATGCCCCGTTCGCTTTGACGTGTTCATGACCTGTTTAATCGTTATCACCTTTACGTCATGGGCGTTTATAGTGCAGCACAAGGACGAGCCTGTCAATTTTTTGCTTCCAAATTAAAAGCCAGTTGAAAAACACGGGGTGGTGATGCGAATCATTCCAGCCCACTCACGCTTTCAGCGGATCATCCACGTTCTGCAACACTATTCTAGATTAGAGTGAATTTCAGCCCGATGGAGACTTTAGCATGCACCGTTAAACTAGACCCAGAATACATCAGATCCAGATCTGTCATGGATATCAGTGTCTCTGTCTCGGGCCTGTGTCAGATTTCTGTGCTCAGGTAACAGAAGCGCATGTCCATTACCCTCTCAGGGACATGCAAAGGGAAGTGCACATGATGAATCTACACGCCGACTGATAACAAGCAGGTAAGCGACCCGCGTTTGTCTTTCAAAGCAGATTTCGTTTGGTTTTCAGATAAAGATTGTGCATTTGAATGTGTGATTTGTTTGTGACCTGTAAACAAGACTCTCAGCAGTGACTCACTCTACAATAATGGCAAGAATCACGGAATGACTATAAACAATTTCTGGAGATCAGTTTTTAATTCTCTTTTTTTTTTAGCTTTATAACAGTGTTCATCATCAAACTTTTGTTTCGAATGCTATCCTGTAATAAAACAAGTTAAATTGGTCTCCCTGCCTGACTAGCTAGCTAACCAAAACCTCTCTGAATCAGGCTGGGAGACGAGCAAACCAGCTTAGGCTTGATAAGCTGTTTTATGTCTTATGGTTTAAAATGTGTTCCCTATACAGGCTCCATTATATTTATGTGCGTTTGGCATTAATGAGCAAAGATTCAACCGAAAACCGGTTTTAATGATGTTATGTGCAGGATGGCTGGGTCAGGAATTGCTCTGAGGTTACATGAGTTTAAGGAAAGCCAGGACACCAAACATCAACCAGCACATGTGTAAGTATAAATGATTTTAAAAGTCTTTGACTCAGAATAACTCAAATTTAAAGCATTTAGCTCCAGTTGTGGATGTTAAATGGGTGATAAAGTGTGCTGGACATCTTTAAATGAAGAAGTTCACACTTTGCTGTGATATTGCTTTCATTTCAACTTCAAAATGTTAACGTTGTTATGTTTCAGAATAAACTTGGCCAGTTTGTTGCTTTACATTGATTGTAAGGATGTTGGGTTGTTTTACTGTATGTTTGTTCTTCTGTTCACTGTTTCACAAGCGCTCGTCGACTGGGCCGAGATGTTCTGGGACTGTATCCCGGTCAGATCGCCAGAGTTCACACCGTCAGCTCACATCTGCACAGGCGAGAGTGCAGACACATTTACATAGTTACAAAGAGAAATTCACTTTGCATGTTTACATTTTCACAAACTTGCTGAGAAAACGTGTTTATGTTCATACTGATATACTGACACTAGTTTTTGTTGTCAAAGCTCAGATACCTTTACCCAATGCTGCGCACACACATCCGAAGAGCGCGCCCAGAAAGCCGCGTCTCAGACAGCAGATTTTTATCCACTCGGCTACACCAAACTCAACAGATTTCTCTTCCTCAGATCGACACCGAAGACTCCAGCCCTGCAACGTGATGAATCTGCAGATCTGCATTATCAGAGAAGAAACTTTGATCTGCTGAGACTCCAGGCCTCACTTCTGTCCGCTCACAGCTCCTCTCGGCTGTCTATAGGTCTGTGGTTCATCTGATATCTTCACTTGCACGTAATCCTCTGTAGAGGAATGAAACAAAAGCTTAAAAGCCTTTTCTTCAAAGTCCTTAATAGAATATTATGATTAAATCCCATTTTCTTGATATTTGGCAACACTCACCTTAGTCTTACAAAAGATTATGTCTCTTAAGCTCTTAAACTTGGTCTCCCACCCTGGATAATCAGGAGTGGTGTTGTTGGAAGGCTTATTTCTTCATCTTTTTTTGTTCTCTGCCACCTTACAAAATCATGATTAGCAAATGCAAAGGTTGTGTAGATGTAGACACAGTCTGAGCAACTGCAGACTAGTTGTCCTTCACACATTAGGATGATCTTGACCTGGAATGAATGTGGTTCAACATTCATAAACATCACATGGAACCGGATTATCATAAATGAAAGTCACTACACTGTAAAAAAAAAAAAAAAAAAAAGTTGGATTAACTTAAAAAAGTAAGTTAGCTGGTTGCCTTAAAATTTTTAGTTAATTGAAATTAAAACTTTGAGTTAATACAACAAAGGAGATTGGTTTAATAAATAGAAACTCAAAATATTATGTTATCTGAACTACATTAATTATCTAAGTTGATTTGACAAAATATAAAAAGTTGTGATAACAAATCATGAAAATAATTTTTTAGAGTGTAGCATGTATGTTCACATATTTCATGCAATACTAATGGATTAGCATTGCACCATAATGTGAAAAGATTCATTAATGACTCAAGTTATGACTTCATCACCACATCAAAACAGTCATATAGCGTTACTGGTTTCATATGTACGGATGATTTTTATCAGTAACGGTAGATGTAAAGATTATTCATTGCGTTACAAAGGCCCGTTCACATGGTAGCTTACTATATTAGTGCGATAACTATATTAGCGTCCATACAAACAGACAATAACTCTCTTAGAATTCAATAGAATTCTTCCTTCATGTTCTTCTTTGTGGAACATGAAGGAAGAATTTTGAAGAATGTCAACAATTTGAAACAGGGTTATTCTAGTTAACTAAAACTAAACATAACAAACATTTACATTACTTGAAATAAAATCCATGTTAACTGAAATAAACTAAAATACTAAAAACTTATTTTATTTCATATAGTTGCCAAGGCTTTTAGGTTTAACCTGATGTAATGAAATAACTCTAAAACAACAAAAATAAACAGACATATTTAAAAAATGAAAAATAAATGAATAAAAAAGGATAACTAAAACTTGAACTACAATATTTTTAAAAAACAAATTTAAAATGTTAATGAAACTATAGGCCTAATTGTATCTCTATGATGCTAAAAGAACACTGATGTGAAAGCTGCATAAAAATTTGCATGCATTATTTGATTTTAGCTATTACTAAGTTGATTTTTCTTCAGACTTTTCACATTTTAAAAAGGTTTTCTTCCTCTTTTTTGAGCTAGACAGCCTGTAGTCACTATGAACAGCTTTAAGGAAACTCTCCTTTTGTGTACCATAGAATAAAATAGCATATATTTGGAAAACATAATGGTAGGTAAATAATGGTATTTTATTTTTGGGATGAATTATTTCTTGTTTGTTTTCACAGACACTGATAGAGATGGAAAGCCACTGTTGTGCTGGTGCTTTTATGCTTATGAAAAAAACATGCCATAAAATCACTGTACCTGCAAGTGTGACATGACAAGCCAACAATGCACGCATAACGCATGAAATGCTCTGAAACATAAGGATTTTAGCTGCTTAGAGCGGATGAAATGACAAAAGCATGCCATTATAAAGGACAGTCTGTGACCTCTAAGGTGATGTTTTTACACAGGCACTGATGTCCAGAAGTTCACGCTGAGTTCACATCCAGACCCACTGGAGACACACAGAGGAGACGATCAGCGCCTCTATCTGACGCACAACACATGAAGCTGCTATCAAAACCATAATCAAAAGGAAAAAGCGGAAAAAAAAAACCTTCCTGGTGGAAAGTGATCACACAATGACACAGCAGATCTGTCAGAGCCGTCATGTAAAACATGCGTTTAAGTCATTTCACACCGTCACGCAACCAGAACCTGAAAGACACAACGATATTACTTCATGCACGTCTTCAATAAAAAACAGTTAAAGTAAAGGCTGGGTTGTTTTAACCCAATTTTGGGTCAAAATATGGACAAACCCAAAGGTTGGATTAAAAATGCAATAAAAAAATTTAACCCAACGGATAGGTTTGTCCATTTGACCCAAAATTGGGCATTTTTAAGAGTGACACAGTATCGGAATAAAACATGAATGATATAAAAGGCTTTTGTTTTGTGAAGATTTGTGTGATTATGACTTATCCGTGCTGTTGTTTGCTTAGATTTACATCAAAGTATGACATTAGAATGGCATAATCTCAATCATACATTGGTTAAATACAGTAACTATGTACATATTTAAATATCCCAATGCAATTCATTAGATGATAAAACCAATGAGGATTAAGAAGTAAGCAATAATCTCCACCTGCGTTTGAACCTTTATTTGACTAAGGACATTGTGTGCGAACCATATCTAATCATACTTGACTGTTAGATATCAGATAATCACAGCAGTGAGCGAATGACGTCCTTGTTGGCATGTGTGTCAACATCTAAATGTCTGAGTCATGCTGACATTCATTTTGTGTTCACATCAAAAATAGCCCAACTCTTCTGAACTTCCTGTAAAATGACCCCTCGCTATAGAGACACTGAACAATTCACGTTTCTGACTATTGTCAAGCGGCTCCAGTCTTCTCTGATATTTGATACTTACGTCGTATCTCGTGATCGTGTTCCTCAACTGTAGATTCATTGTTTGTTGTTCTCTCACCAGATTTGACATGGTGTGATGAAGGTGTGTGTGATCCTGAACCTGGATTATTTCTGCATAGTTCAAAATATTTAAGCAAATCAATAACGGATCCAACTGCATTTGGCCAAATGGACACTTAAGTCACTCAAAATGTGGGAATGTTAATGTATTAGATATAACTAAGTGTCATTTATTTTAAAGAAGCACAAGCATGTTTTTCAAGGAAAACTCATATATGAATATAGGGGGTGTTAAGGTTAAAATTATTCACGGTTCGGTATGTGCTATGTTCAAGGTAAAAAGGACTACTGTCAAATAAAAATAAAGAAAATAAGAACAAATAATCTAACTACAAGCAACAGCACAAAAAAATACAATAGAGCAAAGGTACAAATTAAATAAACAGTGCTTTTCAGGTTATTTAGGTATGTAACAGTAGTTTTCAGGTACAGAAATTAAATAATCAAACGTAAAACTTAACTGTATAAATTAAATAAAGATTAATCAATATTAATGTTATAAAAGCTATTCAAGAGCAGTGAGGGATTTTCTTGTCTTTTGTTGTTTGGTTAAAACTTAAACACAGACATCAGCAGGAATATTAGGCTACTGTCACTTTAAGAGCGAATGCACGGATCTAATATACTGATACTGTACACATGCGTTTACTTTCTCAACTCTTTACGTTCACTTAAGACAAAACATAACCTACTGTGTTTGCTAGGATACTCGCATACTGATCACACAAGTTCTCATGTATATACACTCACCTAAAGGATTATTAGGAACACCATACTAATACTGTGTTTGACCCTCTTTCGCCTTTCAGAACTGCCTTAATTCTGATAGGATAGCATTTTGCAGTTGATGGAGATTTGTGGGATGCACATCCAGGACACGAAGCTCCCGTTCCACCACATCCCAAAGATGCTCTATTGGGTTGAGATCTGGTGACTGTGGGGGCCATTTTAGTGCAGTGAACTCATCGTCATGTTCAAGAAACCAATTTGAAATGATTCGAGCTTTGTGACATGGTGCATTATCCTGCTGGAAGTAGCCATCAGAGGATGGGTACATGGTGGCCATAAAGGGATGGACATGGTCAGAAACAATGCTCAGGTAGGCTGTGGCATTTAAACGATGCCCAATTGGCACTAAGGGGCCTAAAGTGTGCCAAGAAAACATCCCCCACACCATTACACCACCACCACCAGCCTGCACAGTGGTAACAAGGCATGATGGATCCATGTTCTCATTCTGTTTACGCAAATTCTGACTCTACCATCTAAATGTCTCAACAGAAATCGAGACTCATCAGACCAGGCAACATTTTTCCAGTCTTCAACTGTCCAATTTTGGTGAGCTCTTGCAAATTGTAGGCTCTTTTTCCTATTTGTAGTGGAGATGAGTGGTACCGGTGGGGTCTTCTGCTGTTGTAACCCATCCACCTCAAGGTTGTGCGTGTTGTGGCTTCACAAATGCTTTGCTGCATACCTCGGTTGTAACGAGTGGTTATTTCAGTCAAAGTTGCTCTTCTATCAGCTTGAATCAGTCGGCCCATTCTCCTCTGACCTCTAGCATCAACAAGGCATTTTCGCCCACAGGACTGCCGCATACTGGATGTTTTTCCCTTTTCACACCATTCTTTGTAAACCCTAGAAATGGTTGTGCGTGAAAATCCCAGTAACTGAGCAGATTGTGAAATACTCAGACCGGCCCGTCTGGCACCAACACCCATGCCACGCTCAAAATTGCTTATATCACCTTTTTTTTCCCATTCTGACATTCAGTCTGGAGTTCAGGAGATTGTCTTGACCAGGACCACACCCCTAAATGCATTGAAGCAACTGCCATGTGATTGATTGATTAGACAATTGCATTAATGAGAAATTGAACAGGTGTTCCTAATAATACTTTAGGTGAGTGTATATATATATATATATATATATATATATATATATATATATATATATATATATATATATATATATATATATATATATATATATATATATATATACATATGTATTAAAAACAAGTGGTATTCTTAAAAGAAATATAGCAACTCAAGATATAAAACAAAAATGTTGTACAACATATATAAAATTAACTGCTAATATGGTGACCTTTATGCATTCACAAGAAAATTAGCTCAGACATGGTTAAAAATAACAGAGTGAGACTTGATATTTTGTATCTAATGCAGTGAAGTTAGTTGTTGATCATTTAAGGGACCAGATACTTTTTGGTCACAGTTTAAAATACTTTTCACTGAAAAAAAATATTTTTGGGACATTTACATGGTCTGCATGCATTTCACAAAACTGAACAAAGATTGTCTTTTCAGAGAAAAGAATCATAATATTGTGTATTTAAATACGCCAGAAAAAACTGCTCTGTAACAACAAAACATGCATCTGTTCAGTTATTAATTACTGCCGAAACTATGTGGCCGTCCAGCTGACGTTACATAACAGTTATCCAACCACAGGTGTTTGATACCAGTCCACCCACCAAACATGTCTGGACTTTCCCAGTTCATTACCACTACAGTACATTTGAGTAAATTAGAAAAGATAAATGAATTTATGTGGTGGCTTGTCGTCTTTCTGACATCGTATTTAAGAGTGTATAATCATAAAAGTATTTTGACTACATTTCTTTTGGATAGCATATTTATCAGTATGTTATTATGTTTATACTTCTTGTTATTTAAAATAGTTTAATAAATTCAGCGTTTTTTGTTAGTATGTTTTCTTGTAAGTACAAACATATGGACTGTGAATAATGTAATATTTAAGTTATTTTAAGCCATTAGACATTTTGCATTGATATTCAACCTACAACATTTAACACTGAAACATTTTTAATATCATTGCAAAAAAAACAACATGTAATGCAAGAAATGTGTCATGGGTTAATTTCTTTTTTTTTTTTCAGTTCAAATTATTGTACAGGACACCACAACTGATGCTACCAAAATAAACTTTATATAAATCCATTAAAATTATTATATTTGTTTTTGTTTTTCATATATATAACCTTTAGATAATTTTATGGATTTATTTATTTATATGTATTATGCAATCAATTAAGACATGTATCCTTATACCTTGTATAGAACCTTTTTGGCATGAAGGGTTCTTTAAAATTGAGTCAAGAACCCAAGAGTTCTATTTCAAAACCCAATTGAACTGAAATTGTTTTTTAAGAGTGAAAGTTGAAATAGTGTAGGGTATTATGGTTAGTGATGATAACATTAATAATCCACTGGAGGTTTATATAATGGTAACAGCTCTGATACTTTGGACCTGAATAACTAAAATGTGATTTCTTGGGTTCAATGATAACCTTTTTTAAATTAAAAAGTAAAATAAAAATATTGAAATTGCTTATTTATTTGGAATTGTACTTGGATTTACTTGAATTTATTTGGAATTGTAACTGGAAATGCAACTGTAGACTTGGGCCTCATCGCCAAAAGTAAGTTTATGAGAGTAAACACTATTGAATTCTAACAATTGTACAAATGTAAGCAAAGGGTGTTTCTGCCTCTCTTTCAGTCGTCTGTTCTGTTGAACGAGTGTCAAAGTCTGAAGGAACATGTGTGTGTATAGCACAACAAAGACCTCATAATCACATGGTCTCAGTTTAACAATATATGAAATGGTGAGAGAAAAAAAAGCTGACTCACCTCACACTACATCACGCTGGATTTCAAAATGATGAAGCAATACATGCCATTCGTCTTTGGAATCCAAGTAATGTAGAGGTTTTTCAACAGGTTTAGTGAGTTTCGAAGCAGTGAGCTCATCACATCAGTTTAGTATAAAAATCCCCACACTCATGCATTCAGTACACAGCGGACGGTGGAAACAAACACCAGACTGAAGCAAGACTGAAGACTAGATCTACATCTACAACAGACAAAAGGCTCTCTGGTAAAAATCACTCTTTGTAATAAAATGCATTTATCTGCTAGGCTATACAAATGCTTTGTGTTTTATAACTATGTTAAAATATGCAACAGTAATAATAAGCCAATTTCGCTATAGAAGATGTTAGTTTAGTTGCATGAGCATCCCTGTAGTCTAGATCAACCAGTTGCCTTGCTAAAGAGCAGAATTATTTAAAAACAATATTTAAATAGCCTAATTGACCAACCAAGCTTGAAAAACGGCTCCTTAAGGGGCATATTTTTATCTTATCTACCCCTAAATAATACAGTACGCATTATACCTTGAAGCAGTAATACGTATGTACTATTAAGGTACTAACCTTTAAGATGTACCTTTGAGGATGCCGCCTAAGGGTAACATTTTTGCTATTTTTTTTCTGATTCTTACTGTAGGTTCCTTTATTGCAAGCATTTGATTGACAGTTAAACTGCAGATTAGGATTGTTTCTTTGGACTTGTTCATTGTTCTGCGTCTAACCTCCAGATATCCAGATGAAGAGCGTTCTCCCAGTGAAGATGTTGTCGGCGTTGGCTCTGGTTCTGCTGGTGTTCAGTGCGACTGAGGGACGGATCCTGAGTAAATGTGAGCTGAAGGCTCAACTCGAGGCGGTTCTGGGAGGAAATCAGGGAGGAAGTGAGCCTGGAAACGTCACTCCTGGGGTTGGAGACGTGACCGGAGATGTTGTTGGAAATGGGACTGGAAGTTTGTCTGGAAATGGGACTGCGCCAAATGCAACTGTAGACTTGGGCCTCATCGCCAAAAGTAAGTTTAGAAGAGTAAACACTGTGAGTTGAATTCTAGCAATGGTACAAATGTAAACAAAGGGTGTTTCTGTCTCTCTTTCAGTCGTCTGTTCTGTTGAGCGTGTGTCAAAGTTCAACACCAACCTGCTCACCGCCATCGGATCTCCAGCAGATTCCCGTCCCAGACCAGGACAACGACCCAATGAAAGACCAGGGGAAGACCAGGGGGAAGACCTGGTCAGGGCCGTCCCGGTGGAAGAGGAAAGAGATCTCCCGGTAGGGGGCAAGACAGGAATCCACCTAAAATTTTTAGCGACAGTTCAGAGGAGGACTCCAGCGAAGACTCAGGAGTTGCCACAAAACTGTTTGGGATCTTCCAGCTGAGCGATCGATTGGCGTGCGATTCCGGATCCGGACAGAGTCTGAACATCTGCCGCTTGAACTGCAATGGTGAGTCACATGATACATTCATGAGAAAACTTCACTATTTTACAAGGAAGCGATTTTGTAAGAATTTCCACGATTTGAACGAAAACGAGAGAAAACTGGTAGCCAAGCAACAGACAAGAAGAGACCAATCATGATTGGCGACATCATGCATTCTATCATGAGAATTCCGTGTCGAGAACAGTTTGTAACCAAGCTCAAGTGGAAATATAACTGGAACGTTTCCTTACCGTACGGCCCGATAGTGGAAAAGTGGCCAGCCTATAGTTTCATCACAATTTCAGTAAGTCAAATTTGAGTGACGTCTCATGTGACTGGTCACAAATGTAGAAAAAAACACAAACAATACGCCAAAACCTAAACTAGTTAAGAATTGCTGTAAGCTTGTGTTGATTGACCCAATATACACAATGGCGCAGTTTCATCACAATTTCAGAATCATACATTAACTTTTGAGTGACGTCTCATACATTTTGTCTTCTAAAGCTCTGATTGATGATGACATCAGGGATGACATCACCTGCCTGAAGACCCTGGTGGACAATGCGTAAGTTGTCAACTTCTCACATCTACCAATCAGTAGTCAATTATAAAAGTTGAAGGGTCTTATGCATGACTTAGCTCAATTTTAGAGCATCGCCAAAGGTTACTGTTGCTTCAAATCTGCGAAAATAAATTTGATTAGCAATGCATTTTAATTGCATTGTGGAACATTCTAATATAACTAAAATAAAAAAAAAAAATGTATTTTTTTTTCACGATAACCCAATATCTAAATAGTAATAGAAGTAATAGAAGCATGTTCAAAATTAGTAATATTCCTGGTCCTGTTTTCTTACAGCGCTGCTCCAGTTTTCACTCCTCGGCCCAAGAAGAAGTAAGTCAAACAACTGAAAGATTGTACAAGTTATCGTGTGTGTGTGTGTGTGTGTGTGTGTGTGTGTGTGTGTGTGTGTGTGTGTGTGTGTGTGTGTATTGTGTGTGTGTGTGTGTGTGTGTGTGTGTGTGTGTGTGTGTGTGTGTGTGTGTGTGTGTGTGTGTGTGTGTGTGTGTGTGTGTGTGTGTGTGTGTGTGTGTGTGTGTGTGTGTGTGTGTGGTGTTTTAAATATATTCTGAGCAAAATAAATAAATGTATGATGAAAAATAAGTACCTAAACCTTATATACTTGGACCTTTTGGTTATTTAGAAATATATATCAAAACATATCTGAAAATATGCATTTTTGCTATTTGGTTTCAAATATTTATAAGAGTAGCTCATTAAGCAACATGATAAAGTCAAACTGAACTTGAGTCAATTGTTAGTCACATAGATTAGAAGGCAATTGCTTATGTAAACTACATAAACTGGGTGCATGTGTTAACAGTAGCATTCTCCAACATTAAGATAAGCTACAGCAATAAGGCATACGTAAAGCTTGTTTTACACGTTTGTGTTTATTGTCTTTCAGGAAGCACGTGTTGTGTGTGAAGGAGTGCCGCAATGTCAATCCTTTGCTGTACTTTGCTGAGTGTGTCTAACGCATTCAGTGTTTCTTCTGTCTAGCTTCATCCTAACGCATTACTGTAATAAACCCAACACTACAAAACCTCTTTGGCGTTTGTTAATCTGCTGGAAAAAGTCTTTCAAAGAGTAACTGCTATGTTCTCAGACTTCTACATGTCTTGTATTTCACTCTTCAGTTGCACTTGTCAAAATGCGCCTGGAAAATGTTCTCAAAATAGCTACAGTTTAGTTGCTTCTACATGTACAATAGTATACCTCAGAATGCAAATAAAACAATATCATAAAAAGTTCCTTTTCTAAGTCTGTCTTTACAATAAAAACATCAATAAATTAAGTGAAAGGTTGAAAGCCTTTCTGGAATGAATATTTGTGTCCTAGCCCTAACAATGCTGCAAATTTTGTTCAGTAAACGTCACACAGATACAAATTTCTCATTGGAGTTTTACACAAACGTTTTGTAGATCACGAAGCAAGTGTATACCATCCAAGAAGTCAGGATTTAGTTGGTTTTACATGGTTGTGGACGTCGCAACTACACCATCTTTCTCTATTATGTTTTTACAGCATTTAAATCCCAATAGTATGTTGTTATTAGACGTTTCATTCATTTTTTGGAGGGCGCAAAACATTTAATTTCGTGTTGCCTCAGTTTTATGTTCTTGCGTCTGACTTGAGCACCTGCCTTAAGCTTCATAGTGACTCACAATAAAAAATAAACTCTATTTAACCAAATCCATTGTGCAACGCCCGTTCCTCCCATTAGCAGAGACATATTACATTACATTACATAAGCAAATTAGTGGCATTGACCATGTTAACTGCTTTGTACACAGTACGCTCTTTGGACTCATGCAGCATTACAGGTCAGAAGTCAGTCTGTCAGGCCATCGGGCAGTCCTTACTGTTGAGCCCTGAAATCTGCAGCCTGAATCATAATCATACACTGTTTGTTCATTGGCCAGAGGAGAACTGGAGCCTGACTGAGCCTGGGTTATTCTCCATTCCAGTTTTTTCTCCATTCTGTCACCTGTAATGGAAAAATTTGATTTTCAATTAATGTAGTTTGTGTATCTGTGAACGTGCAGGAGTGAGGCACCCTGGGAACAGCTGGGAAGGGACCTTTGTTCCTAGAGGTCAGGATACATCTAAATTCAATGGCCCTAGTGTCAGCTAGTGATGAATAAAAGTATATGCAAACAGTGTATCCCTTATTTGGCAATGTGCAGTGAAAAATAAACCTGCTGCATAAGACCTTGAGACCGGTATAAAGGCAGCAGCTGTTCCTGGTCGTCGTCTCACACACTCACTAACTTCTGTGTGGTGACTGGGCCTTCTTGCAAGAATAAATACCTTTTAAAAGACTATTGGATTCAGAGTGTCTCTTACGCGGTGATGGATGGTTTAATAGACATTTTCTCCACAACACACCTGAGTGAGTTTTGGTTCCTTGCCACTGTTGCCTTTGGCTTTTGGCTTGCTTAGTTGGGGACATTTAATATTCAACAATTGTATTAATCTGCATGCATTTACACCATTATATGAGAACTGAACTGAGCTAGACGATGAGATCACGGTTTTCTCCAGAGAAACTATATAAATTAACTAAATTAATATCTTTTTTTACTAAAAAATGTAACCATCACTGAACTTAAAGGGTTAGTTCACCTCAAACTGAAAATTCTGTCAGTAATTACTCGCCCTCATGTCGTTCCAACCCCGTAAGACTTTCGTTCATTTTCGGAACACAAATGAAGATATTTGTGATTAAATCTGAGAGCTGGATCACTCCTCCATAGGCTTCTAAGGGATTGAAACTTGACAGCCCCGAAAAGGTAACAGTAGTGTAACAGCGCAGCGCGTCAGTGTTGTACGTCACACGTAGCTTCACCATTGGCCGACGCTGGTCATGTGTCTGTGATGCGTGTGACATTCAACCAGAAGCTCTACGCAGTTATACTAAGAAATCTCGAGGCCAACAGAGAAGGAAATGAATACTTGAAAAAAGTCATTATTTAAAGTATTCTCGTCACTTGATAAACTTGATAAGTTGATAAGATTGAGCCACTGTAGTCACTTAGACCCCATTTACACCTGGTATTAAAATGCGATCTGTATCCAGATAAGTTATCCGGATAATAAGTGTTCTGATCTTACCTTTGCATTTACACCTTGTATTTTTAATGCGTTCTCGTTATCCACATTGAGATCGGATCTCTGTCCTCCAGAGTGACACATGCGTGTGAGCACGGGAAATCAGCTGTAGTTTGTCATTTTCAACGTTTTTTTTAGGAGCAAACAGAAAAGACGACGGGCCCTGTTTGCAGCTGTTCTTTTGCGGCTACTGTGAATGCTACGACAGTGAACCGGTCTCTGTGGATGAGAGAACGGAGTAATGAGTGGTGGGAACGTATTGTCTTGGGGTCTTTTGGCGAAGATGACTGGATGGCAAACTTCAGAATGAACCGACATTTGTTCGACTACATCTGCGAGAAGTTGCGGCCTCGATCTGCTGTCACGGAGAAATACACTGCTGCGTCGTCGGTGTCTGTGGAGAAGAGCAGCTGCGCTTTGGTATTATGCCGTCTTGGTACAGGACGGAAGGATGACGTTTGGCAGGTACGAAGATGTACGAATGCGATCGCGTCGTACGGATTGCGTTTACACCTAGTAAAGATCCGAACACAATGCGAGCCAGACTACCTCAAGATGTGGTCAGGCAGATCCGATCACAATCCGATCACAATGCATTTACACCTTGCATTAACATGCGTTTTTTATTATCCGGATAACTTATCTGGATACAGATCGCATTTTAATACCAGGTGTAAATGGGGTCTTAGACTATTTTAACGATTTCTTTAATGACTTTTCTGGGCTGGTAAGTTTTGGCAATCGGTATTGTAAAAAGCACTATATAAATAAAGGTGACTTGGATCATTCTCAATTCCAGTGTTGCCAAGTCCAAGGACTACTTTAAAATTGTTGCAGCAGGTTTATTTTTATTTTCATGGCTCAATTTCCCCTAAAAAAACACCCCTGAACATACAATTTCGGCAGTGAATTTGGCCCCTGACAGGGAAAATTGCATTGGGCGGTATTTGATTGGTCAATTGGCTGTTGTTATGCAGACCTGGCAACCCTACTCAGATCAGAGCTGAATAACACAGTCATCAGCTGCAATTACATCAATTATTTGTTTATATAATAAAATAACATATTCACAAGAAATATGAGAAATAATAGTGCTTACAACATTGTTTATTCTTTTATCACGTTTACTGTTTGTCCTGTGCCACGTGGAATTCATATTTACATGCTGGAAAACAACAGGAGAAAGGTCTAAGCAAGCCTTAAGTTTTCCCCACAGTATTTGTGCACTATTTGAATACACTCAAATCACCCTCACGCAGCTCAGAGGTTTGGACTGAGATACTCACTGAAATGGTGACAATTTCCACCTAAGGTTTGTCATACTGAACCAGTAAAGCATCTGAAGTTAAAAAATAAAGCTTTTATAAAACAGTTAGCTTATTCTATCTTAAACACAAGTGTTTGTGTAATGTAATGATCAGCCATAAGCACAGTTGTATGGAAAAGAGACAAATACAGTATATCTAAGTTTCCTGAGAAGACTCTGCGAAACCCATCTGGTGTAACAATGCAGAAGATCATGTTTAAAATTGATTTTAAATTAAATGATCCTTTAATAGACTAAAACCATCGTCAGCACTTCAGATCCACCCAAACAAAACAGAGTAAAGATGCAGGGCTTTAGAGAGACACACTGTCCTCTATTATATGAGATGTGACTCTGAAGATGAGATGAATGACCACACTGCAGCATTCATTTATTTGAATGGGAAATGCTGCTGTGTGTGTATGCGTGCACGTGTGTATGCGTGCGTGCGCGTGTGTGTGCGTGTGTGTATGTGTGTGTCTGTGTGCGTGTGTGTGCGTGTCATAATCCAAAGACAAACAGCTCAAAACGCCACTGAAATCACGGGGGAAAATAGTGCAAACAAATAAATAAAAATGACAAAGCTGGCAACCTGAACACCAAGGCAAGCATTTGTGATGTTCTTCCAATCTGTTTAAGAATGACATCACAGTAATAGGATCTCCTCGTGATGATGGGATGGACCAACCGCACAGGTGGTGGTCACTCGAACATATATAAGATGGACAACACAACAGAAAAACACTGATCCTTCAACAACAAGCATCATTTCAACAGATCCTCAGGTAAGACGCTTGACAATTCGGTTATTCACTTAATTTCATATTTTTCGCTCAAATTAATCATTAGATGTTCCCAGCTGATTATTGTAAAAAAGAAAAAAATCGTTGTGACTGACTTTGGTGATAATATAAAATATGTATTTATTTAAAATATTTTTAAAAAGTACACATATATATATATATATATATATATATATATATATATATATATATATATATATATATATATATATATATATATATACATTGACAAACAATTATTGTCACTTTGGATGAAAGCTTCTGCTGAATTATTATTGTCTCAAACTAGTTCATATTTAAGTTTTAATCTATGAAATCTATATAAATGTTTGTTTTTTTTGTGCATGATAAGAACTAAAATATAAAAAATATGTATATTTCCCCAGTTCAGCTATTCATTTGTAAATCAAAAAGAATTTAATACTATTGATGTGCTCTTGTCTTTACTTGAAGATGTAATCAGAGTTCTCTGGATTTATCTAAAGTGTTTAACCTCCAGATATCAGAGATGGAGAGCTGTCATACATTGATTAAAGCAATATATATATATATTTTGCAAGATCAGCATAAAGTAATGAGTCATTTTAATGCGCATATGTGCAACTGAATTAACACACCTGACTGAAAAGAAGCTTACAATTTATCTCTGCTTTCACTTGTCTCTGCGTTGAGCCTCCAGATATCCGAGATGAAGAGCGTTCTCCCAGTGAAGATGTTGTTGGCGTTGGCTCTGGTTCTGCTGGTGTTCAGTGCGACTGAGGGACGGATCCTCAGTAAATGTGAGCTGAAGACTCAACTCGAGGCGGCTCAGATTCAGGTGATTAGAGCCATGGGAGACAAAATGACCGTGGACGATCTCATCGCTAGACGTAAGTCATTTTTCTTTCAGCTCTTCAGAATGCCAAACCGCCATGTTTTATGTCAGTTATCTGTTTCATTCTTCCTTTCTGTGGCAGTTGTCTGCAAGGCCAACAGCTCAGCCTTCAACACCAGCTCTGTCAAAGCCCTCACGGTCAAAGATAAGGAGAATAAACCAGCTCAAGCTCCACCTCTAGTTAAATCTGGAAGACCACCAAAGCCTCACACAGAAGCCCAACCCAAGCCTAACGCACAGGCCCAACCCAAGCCTCACGCACAGGACCCCACTAAAGGACCACAGGGGTCCGGCCATGAGACCAAGCGTCCACACCTGAACGTTCCTGACAAAGTTTCCGGGAAGCTGTACGGCGTGTTTCAGCTCAGTGATCAGCTGGCCTGTGATTCCGGCATGATCCCGTCGCTCAATGTCTGCAACATGAGCTGCTCTGGTGAGTCTAAGGCCGTGTTTACTCCTGGTATTAAGATGTGTTTTGGTCGATCGGATCACAAGTAGACGAGGGAGACACATTCCCGTTCACACCTGGTGTTTTAATCCGTCTCTTCTGTACACTTTTAAACACTTCTGTCCTGATTTCTTCGAGGGGAGGGTAAATGTGTGTTTTCAGATCTTTCGATCTAATGGACGAAATAAGCTCAGGCTTTTAACATATGAACGCGACCGGAGAGACGGAAAAACACACACGGAGATCATCAGCTTTAGTTTCTGCTCTGACAGACGCAAGATCAGCCGAACGCTGCGAGTGTGTGTTAGAAATCAGGAATGGTGAGAGAACATTGTGTTTGGTACATTTTTCATCTTCAAACCAAACTTGAGTCTTCAGCCGATAGTTTAAACCCCGTCTGGCTAGAGCTCTTCCCATAATGTTCACGCATTAGATCAGTAGACGGAAAGAAGACGGTCTTTTGTGGCTGTTTGAACGCATTCAACCACATGAGTGTTTACACTACGAAAGCAATCCGGTCAAATGTGTTTTAAACTTCCTCTGGAAGTGGTGAAAGGTGGACGAGCTCAAAACCTTTTAGACCCCGTTTACACCTTTATTCAGGCTATGTTTACACGGAAACGATCTGAAAAGAAAACGCAAAAGTGGCGTTGCGTTTTCACTTTTTATTCTGCGTTTAGACGAGCGTTATGGGGGGGAAATCCGCGTGCATGTGACGCAAAAGTGTGTGAAATTCGATGTAGTATGCACTCCAGGCGGCTAGATGGCAATGTGAAGCACTGCCACACAACAACACCAATATCTCTGAGAATATTTTGTACAACTGCTGAAAAGACTCTTGTACGTTTATCAGAGCTGCTAGGGCAACTTGAAGGTCCTACGTATGGAAATAATCCGACATGTTGGTTGTTATTTTCCTGTACTGGCGCATGCCTGTGACATAAACGCGTACGCGACGAGAGCGTGAGCTCATATTCGTGAGCAGATTTGCGTTTTTACCGTTTAGACGGGAACTCGACCTTGGAGCGTTTTTAAGATTTCCACTCTGGAAGGTGGTTTCAGCCCCCAAAACGCCGTCGCCATGTAAATGAAAGGCACATCCGATAAATTATTTTTACGTTTTCACCCAGAATCGTTCTCGTGTAAACAGGGCCTCAGTGTCGTCCACTTGTGATCCGATCGACCGAAACACATCTTAATACCAAGTGTAAACAGAGCCAAAGAGGCAAAACTGCATATCAAATGAAGCACTTAAGATCTGCATTAATCATGAACCACATTGTGTTTCTAATTTCTGCATTAAAAATCTGAAAGAAAGTAAATACTGTAAGTGTTTAAAAACTAATCAAGGTTTTGAATTATTTTTCTTCTTTTATTGCACAAAAGCTTTGACTGATGATGACATCAGCGATGACATCGCCTGCCTGAAGACCCTGATGAACAGCATGTAAGTTCACACAAGCTCAAACACAGGCTTGCTTTAGTTACCAATGGTGTTTGAAATATTAATTCAAAGCAGGCTTTTCTTTGTCAGTTTGGTATGATAAGAATCGCATAATAAAAACAAATTTTTAAAGAACTAAAACTGTAAATATTACGCGTGTTATTTCTTGACAGGAAACCTCCTAAACCCAAAGAGAAGCCCACTGATGTGAATAAGATGTAAGTTTATAGTTTTACTGGTTCAAGTTGTACAAATCATGTGAAATCATAAATTTAATTATTGTAGTTAAATGCATTGCCATATCAGGCTATTACACAGCAGATACATATTCGACATTCAACAATATAATATAAAAAATACAAAATAATTACTACAAAACTGTAAAATTCAACAATACAGAATAATACACACAATACAAATGCGTTTTGAGGCTTGAACAATATAATCAGGCCTGAATGTTCTTCAATGTGTGATTGTGTTTGGTGTGTTACAGTTTGGAGACGCTGATGGTGAAGGAGTGTCACTCTGTCGTTCCTTCAAAGTACTTCGCAGACTGTGCTTAAAAAACAGACTCGCTCTATCTTCCTCCTACTACTGCATTACTTACAAACACAGTCTGATGGTTTCCAGACCTCTGGTAATGAGGTCAATATGATGGTGGCGGTATCTGTGTGAGTTTATTAAATGTCTAATGACTTTTAATAGAGGGAGTTTGTGCATTAAGACACTTTAGTTTATTGCTGTAGTAATACTGTGAATGTTTACATTCTGTCTGAATATTTATTACTTGTTTTGCTGTTGATGTGGGCTTTTAACTGTCACTTTATCATAAACAATAAAATCTTTAAAATTATTTTCTTTTCCTTATTACATTAAATCAAAAAGCTTAAATAACTGGACTTGTCAAGTGGTAAAGTTTTGGCTTTGTCATCACCAGCTTTTTCTGTGGTCTGAAATCTATTGCGATCTGCATTCTATGCATATAATTGTTATTATTGTTTTATGCATATAAAAATATGAGATGGGAGAAAAAAAATCTATTTTATTTTATCTACCTTTGCATTTACTCACAAAACTCCCCCAAGAAACCCGCCAAGAACTCAAAAGCTATGCAAGTGAACGCAAAGTTTCTCAAGGGAAGGCAAAAGTTTTGCAAGTGAATGCAAAGTTTCTTGGGGTAAGACAAATATTTTGCAAGGGAATGCAAAGGTTTTGTGAGCAAATGCAAAGTTTCTCGGGGGAACACAAAACTTTTGGGAGAGAATGCAAAAGAATTTACATAATTTTTCCTACCATCTCATATATCATTTTCCCATCACCATGTCCCTTTTAGGATTCCAGAATACTTTACAATACTTATGAACATAATTATGGGGGATTTTGTAAATCTAGTTGATATGGAGTGGAATGAGGAAATATAATAAGCATAAAAATATTATTATTTTAGATCATGCAAATAACCAAGCTAATAATCAGATAAATGCATTTTTATTTTAGACAGAATTAAAATTGAGCATTGCAAATTGCATAGATTTTATTATGAATGTATTCAATAACATTCATTTCAATATACATTTGATCTAAAAAGTAATAAATATTTGAATGCATTTTGTTTCAAACATTTAATTTCTTACCAGACATTCTGTTGTTGGAGATACAGATGAATGGAGTAATTTTACCAAAAAATACCATTTCAGTCTTTCTAATGCATAATGTGTTAGTTGGAGGTGGAGAGACTTTAAATGTTCCTCAGTCTTCACTCTCTGTGACCCATCAGACTTATATATATGTTAGAGTCGCGTCCACCTGCAGCTGCACCTGTGCTTTTGGTCCAACCCAACATTAATACTGAGATTAATATTTGATGCTCGTCAAAGACTGTCTCTCCCTGGAGAGTTTTGGTTCCTCCCAAGGTTTCTTCTTCATCCACTTAAACCAGCCAGCCATCTTTTAGGCACTGAATTCTGCAAAGCAGCTTTGGATCAAAATGTATTGTGAAAAGCATTATGCCAATAAAACTTAAAAAAGTGAATTACTTTTACTTTATAAAGAAATTAATCACTATACTGGGCAATCTTTCCAAGTAAAGCATCACTGTTCCTACATAAATTTGCAAGTTGCATGAGCTTTTGACACACTAACGTAAGCTGCAAATCATGTGACAATGCTGAAGAACAAGTCTGATTTTAAACATATAATTCATTAAGTCCTGAATGATCCTTAAATTAGGTTGGTTGAAACAATTTCTTGACTAAAGCCATTGTGAGTTTCTAGAAACGGCTATTTAGATGACAACGCCTTGCCCATAAAGCACTTCTGCACAAAAGCATTAAGTCTTCACAACGAATCGTCAGGTTTCGGCACCAGCAGATACACCCAAGAAAAAGACAGTGAGGATTTAAAGCTTTAAAAAGTGACTTCTGTCCTCGATCTGGGCAGTCATGCAACATCAGCTCCAGAAACACTCACAGCTGGAAATTATATGAAAGATACAAACTAAAATGACCTGCATGTCACATCACAGCAGTTTTCTTCACTTATAATGATGGCACAAGACTGTGCTTTCTCAAGACGGTTGGTTTAGGTGGATTGAGAAACCTTGGGAGGAACCGAAGCTCAACAGGGCGAGACCATCACACATTCAGACCATAAATATTAATCTCAGTATTAATGTTGGGATGAACCAAAAGCACAGGTGCAGCTGAGGTGGAGACGACTCTAACATATATAAGTCTGATGGGTCACAGTACAGGACAGTGAAGACTGAGGAACATCGGAAGACAACCAAACATCCATTAACAAAACATCTGGTAAGAGTCATTTTAATACGCTTCTTCCTGCAGTTTGATTGCAGGTTATGTGATTAAACTGGTAGGGAATGCCTTGCTGGTCATTGTGACTGCAACAAATATACAGTATAGTTCATTTAGGGTTAGAACGATTTCTGAATGTTTTTGAAAATACAGTAAAAACAGTAATATTGTGAAATATTATTACAATTTGAAATATTCTATGTGAATATACTTTATTGTAAAATGTAATTTATTCCTGTGATCAAAGCTGAATTTCCAGCATCATTACTCCAGTCTTCAGTGTCACATGATCCTTCACAAATCACTCTAATATGATGATTTGATGCTCATAAAACATTTCTGATTATTATCAGTGTTGCATATTTTTATGGAAACTGTTATACCTTTTTATGGAAACTGAATTCACATAAGTCTTTGATGAATAGAAAGCCCAAAAGAACAGTATTTGTTTAAAATAGATTTTTTTCACATTATAAATGTCTTTACTGTTACTGCGAGGAGGTAAAGTCCCAATGTGTAGAACGGAAAGATATAAGAGTAGCTTCGTACCAAATGCGATTAATATGATCAACAAATTGTAGAGGTGGTTTTTCGGAAATGTTGTACTAGGGGTTTTATGATTTTATGTAATGTTTTGAGAGCACTTTCTTGAGAGCACTTTACTAAGTATGAGTATTTATTTATTTGTCTTTATGTGTTGTGGAGTGTTCTGTGTTGTGTGTTTTTGTACTTGATGCCATAGAATGTCATTGCACTTTAAAACAAATTTACCGACGGGTACAATAAAAGTAACCTAACTGTTGCTTAAATCAATATAATCAGTGATGCATTGATTAAAGCAATATATATATATTTGCATGATCAGCATAAAATAATGAGTGGTTTTAATGCGCATCTGTGCAACCGAATTAACAAAACTGACTGCAAAGAAGCAATTTATCTCTGCTTTAACTTGTCTCTGCGTTTAGCCTCCAGATATCCGAGATGAAGAGCGTTCTCCCAGTGAAGATGTTGTTGGCGTTGGCTCTGGTTCTGCTGGTGTTCAGTGCGACTGAGGGACGGATGCTCAGTAAATGTGAGCTGAAGACTCAACTCGAGGCCGCTCAGATTCAGGTGATTAGAGCCATGGGAGACAAAATGACCGTGGACGATCTCATCGCTAGACGTGAGCAACAGATTCCCTTCTCTCTCTGTCACATGATGTGCAGATAAAAGGTTGATCAGCCTCACACCCTTTATTCCTTTGCTCTGTGGCAGTTGTCTGCAAGGCCAATGCCTCGGGCTTCAACACCAGCTTTGTCAAAGCCATCGCCGCCAGGCCTAAAGAGAACGAGCTCGGCCCTCAGCGGCCCGTCTGGAAGCTGTACGGCGTGTTTCAGCTCAGTGATCAGCTGGCCTGTGATTCTGGCATGATGCCGTCGCTCAATGTCTGCAACATGAGCTGCTCTGGTGAGAAAATGCCACTCCAATCATAACACGATCCTAAACAACGTTTTGTGAATTTCTGGACTCAAAAACTGCCAGATTCCTATAAGCATTCACAGTGAGCCAGTTTGAATAAGGTTTTGATTGTATTCTGTTTCCTCCAATAGCTTTGATTGACGATGATGTCACAGATGACATCGCCTGCCTGAAGACCGTGATTGGCAGCATGTAAGTAGCACACACTACTAACTATGATCTCATTTCATGCACTGAAAAACATTTTGTGTAGGATTTACTTGTGTTGATTTCACTCAGAAAATACTAAATTTCACACATAATTACAAAGAAATGGCAACTAACACATTCTGCAGTAGAAAGACTGACATTTTTTCTGGTAAAACTATTCCAATAATCTTTGTTTTATTTACAACTACAAATAAAAAGGATTTTTGACAGTGTAGTTACTGGATGGCAATTGGGCAAAAGCGCATGCGAAGGGAAAGTTAAGTTCAGAAGGCCTCTATGAAAATGTGTACAATATATAAACATTCCATAAGTTTTATTACATTCATAACATGTTTTCTTTCTTCACAGTAAACCTAAACCCAAAAACGCCTCTGATATCACTCTTCCACTTGCAACGTAAGCTGAAAATAATCAAATTTATGATCCTTTATATATGCAAAAAGAAGTCTGCAGAAGTGTCTTATTTTAAGCCTAGTGTGCAAAATTATTTTTGCATATATATTATTTATAATTTTGCAAACATGTAAACCCAGTGCTGTTTGATCGATTAATCGCATTTAAATAAGTGAATATATGTGTGTAAATGTGTAAATGTATTTGTATATATTAATCTAATTATTTACCTCAAGTATAAAGGCTTAAGAAGTAAAATCCGCCCTGAATGTTGACTATGTGTGACTATGTTTTTGTGTGTTACAGGTTGAACACTATTTTGGTGAAGGAGTGTCGCTTTGTGGTTCCTTCTCGTTATTTCGCTGAGTGTCTGACTGCAACAACACAAATTGTTGATTGTTTTCAATGAGTGAAACAACAGCATGATTTTACTTTTGTGACCTGCTGTAACTTTTCTGACCTGACCTGCTGTAGATTTGTACCAGTGATTTACAGAATTTAAAATATGTATATACTGACTACCATTGCCTAAAATATTGCCTAAAACAAGCGAAGAAGCAGCAGAAATAAGCATAAGCATCAGGCCCCCCTAAATTTGAAATTCTATCGCAACGAAAAGTTTCTGAAACCGGGTGAAATGTGCAGTTTATTCTCTGGCGGTAGTGATGAAAAGAGTAAGTCACTGAATCAAAACCTTTTAAACTCTGCAAGAATAAATTACTTGACCAACTCGTCACTCTGTAAACCAACATTTCAGGATTAACATTTATATGCTTTTGAAACCTAAATGTCCCCAACACCTGACCCAAAGTCTGTCTGAATCATGTCTGAAAACAACGAAAAGAGGAAAAGAAACTAGACAGATGTCTAAATATATAAACTCGTGACTGAGTAACAAAGTGAAGTAATCAAGAAATCCAGATTTGCTTCTACCTAGAAACAGAAGGGTTTGCTGAATTATACATATGAAGAACCAATCATATTGTAGAAAATGTATGTAATGAATCATGTCTCCTTTGACATGCTCTTAAAAAACTGTTTTTTATGTGGGGGATTGTGTCTGAAATTGGTCCTCCGGCCGTGATTAAAGCATATTGAAAGGCGTTGTCTGGAGTCTGTATAGAGATCTTAATCCCAAATGATAGTGTTCATTTAGTGGACGAGACGTCACATTTTAAGTGACGACTGGAGACAGGCTAACTTAAGTCAGGTGCGTAGGGAAATTTCTACCACACTACGCACTTGATTGTATACATAATAAGCTCTCTTTATACAAGTTGTGTTGTGTGTAACTTTACCCAGACGCAGTGATAGATCAGATCATGTTACTGACTTGATTTGATGACTTTGAATTTCATTCAGCAAAATGAAATAATCTTTAAATCATTTAGTTTATTTGAGTTCAAATGTAATTTTTCAATAGTTAATTTCTCCGAACACATCCACATACACAATCTTTGATCATATTCTGAATTAGGAAATCATTATATTGCAGCCAAAGATAAATTACAACCCATCTCTATCACAGAGACACTGTTTCACCACAGAGATACCAGTGTTAAAAGAACATTTTTAATTTCAGTCATCTTCATGTTTAGTGATAAATACTATTAATCTATCAAATTATCCAGTGTTGCTTATACAGTATTAGATGTTTGTTTTTAAACAATATATGAAACAATCATGACCATGCAAACTTTGCAAAGAGTCCACAATCAGAAAACAAAATAATGTAAAATTAATGGTTTAGTTTTGATAATATAACAGATAAATTAATGTTGTTGTTGTTTAAAAGCATGTATTTCTTATACTTTCTTTTGATACTGCATGTGTAGCTACATATTCATACAACAAAACATTCTGAGGGCCATGAAACTTTTGTAAAACTGATCAAAATTGCTGACGATGGCTGGCCAATTTTTTAAAAAACGCTGGCGGGGAAAGAGTTAACATAATATTGTATTTTTGATCTACAATACTGCAGTGTGCAACAAGTGTCTATACCAGCCACCGAGCGAATGCTCAGAGTAACATTAAAACAACTTTCAACGCACTCAAACATATTTTAGTATGATTGTTGAGACCAAGTAAAACAGGGCTGCGTTCCCCACAATTTCCCCACAGCGCCCTCTGTTGGTGGAGTGAACCCGTGCTCTCTGCTTCTTATCAAATTGGTATTATTTTACTTTTGAACGTATAATTAAAAAACATTGGGACATTTCCAGACAGGTACAAGCCCCCAAAAACAGGACCTGTCCCTGGAAATCGGGACGTTTGCTCACTCTAATACAGACTGTGTTCCCTTGAGAGCCGCATCTTTATGTGAAAAGAGGTTGTATGTGAGTTTGAAGGCGAATTTATGACACTGTGTGTTGAGCACAAAACATTGCGGTTTGGTTTTCGTGGAACTGGGCGACAGCAAGTTCTGAGTATATTACAATAATGACTTTGTTTATCTTTTAGACAGTCGAGAACATATCTAAAGAGTCCTTTTTGTCTCAGCTGGGTTCGAATGTCATGTACAGGTTATGTGACACCTCAGAGAACCAGATTAGACGTGTAAAAACTAATTTAATACATTTTAATATAGTAAATAATAATAATAAAATCAAATAAGGGTTTTCCCAGTTGCAAGTGCAGTGGTTTTGAGTATCATACACAAATAGTTATTTTTAAAATTACAGTACATGTTTCCAAAACTATATTTTAGTATATATAAACAAATATAGATTTTTTTTTAAAATAAATAAAAACAAAGTGCTATTATTTCTATAACTATTGTTCGTCCAGAATATTATTGTTACATGTGTGTCCTGTTTCCCCTGTTCATTGTGTATTTGGTTCAGTCCTGTTCCCAGTTTTACCGCTCCTCGTTAGTGTTCAGTGTATTCACCTGTGTTTAGTTCATTTGCCCCAGCTGTGTCTTGTTTCCCTCTTCAATCCTCTGTGTATTTAAGTTCCTCTCTTGTCAGTGTTCAGTGTCGGTTATTGTTTGTGTAAACGTGATGTTACCCTTGAGTTTACTATTAAATACCTGGTTTCTCTAAATATCCTTCGTCGTGCACTTTCTATTACCTGGAAACGTAACAGAATAACTGACCTTAAAAGAAAGAGAAAGAGGGTGACTGCAGACGGACCTTGAAAGAAAGTAACAAGATGGGTATTTTCCTCACCCCTCCAAAGTCCAACAACTCCAAGCTGATCTGTTTCCAGGACGGCCGGCACATCGAGGAGTATGTTGCTGAATTCCTGGAGCTCTCCGAAGGGGTAAGCTGGGCAGAAGAGGTCCAAAAGACCGTATTTTGGTTTGGGTTAGATGATACCCTTTATCATCAAACGCCAGCGGCGGCATTCCCAGGATCATTTGCCCAGTACCTGGATCATGTGCTGTGGTTGTGTGGCTCACCCTTCACCGTAGGTGAGGTAGATGACATCGCCTCTCAACCACCATCTCCAGCCATCTCCACCACGCCAGAGCTTCACGTCGCCTGCCCGCCTGAGCCCGTCGCCTGCCCGCCAGAGCCTGAGCCCGTCTCCTGCCCGCCAGAGCCTGAGCCCGTCGCCTGCCCGCCAGAGCCTGAGCCCGTCGCCTGCCCGCCAGAGCCTGAGCCCGTCGCCTGCCCGGCAGAGCCTGAGCCCGTCGCCTGCCCGGCAGAGCCTGAGCCCGTCGCCTGCCCGGCAGAGCCTGAGCCCGTCGCCTGCCCGGCAGAGCCTGAGCCCGTCGCCTGCCCGGCAGAGCCTGAGCCCGTCGCCTGCCCGGCAGAGCCTGAGCCCGTCGCCTGCCCGGCAGAGCCTGAGCCCGTCGCCTGCCCGCCAGAGCCTGAGCCCGTCGCCTGCCCGCCAGAGCCCGTCGCCTGCCCGCCAGAGCCTGAGCCCGTCGCCTGCCCGCCAGAGCCGCCAGAGACTAAGAACACCACACGTAAGTCCACTCTAGAGGACACTACATTGATGGTGATGTCTGCGGCGATTTTGTGTGTGTGGGCTACACACACATCAGTTCTGGCCCATGCATCCAGCCCAGCCGAGCCCTCACCGCTGTTCCTGTCCAGTCCTGATCTGTCCTCTCCGCTGGTCCCGTCCAGCCCTACAGAGCCTTCTCCGCTGGTCCCAGCCAGCCCTACAGAGCCTTCTCCGCTGGTCCCGGCCAGCCCTACAGAGCCTTCTCCGCTGGTCCCGGCCAGCCCTACAGAGCCTTCTCCGCTGGTCCCGGCCAGCCCTACAGAGCCTTCTCCACTGGTCCCGTCCAGCCCTACAGAGCCTTCTCCACTGGTCCCGTCCAGCCCTACAGAGCCTTCTCCACTGGTCCCGTCCAGCCCTACAGAGCCTTCTCCACTGGTCCCGTCCAGCCCTACAGAGCCTTCTCCGCTGGTCCCATCCACTCCTCCCAAGCCTGTCCTTGAGTACGTCCCGGAGCCTGTCACTTTCCCCAAGAAAATTTTGGGGGGGGGGGGGGGGGGGGGTATAGGGCTCCGCCATGGCCACCCGATGGGGCGTCACCGCCATGGCCACCCGATGGGGCGTCACCGCCATGGCCACCCGAAGGGGCGTCACCGCCATGGCCACCCGAAGGGGCGTCTCCACCCTGGCCACCCGAAGGGGCGTCTCCACCCTGGCCACCCGAAGGGGCGTCTCCACCCTGGCCACCCGAAGGGGCGTCTCCACCCTGGCCACCCGAAGGGGCGTCTCCACCCTGGCCACCTGCACAACCTGCTCCGCCCTGGAGGCTTCCTGTTCCGGGAAAGCCATGCCCTCGTCAGCCTCCGGGGCGCCCACCCTCCCGCCCCTATTTGATGTTTATACGGCGTGGGGACACGCCTTTTTGGGAGGGGGCGTAATGTTACATGTGTCCTGTTTCCCCTGTTCATTGTGTATTTGGTTCAGTCCTGTTCCCAGTTTTACCGCTCCTCGTTAGTGTTCAGTGTATTCACCTGTGTTTAGTTCATTTGCCCCAGCTGTGTCTTGTTTCCCTCTTCAATCCTCTGTGTATTTAAGTTCCTCTCTTGTCAGTGTTCAGTGTCGGTTATTGTTTGTGTAAACGTGATGTTACCCTTGTTTACTATTAAATACCTGGTTTCTCTAAATATCCTTCGTCGTGCACTTTCTATTACCTGGAAACGTAACAATTATGAGTGTTTACATGCATAAAAGTCTACCTAGTTCATATTTATTTAATATAGATCATATTTAATATTTAAAAAATAATATATAATATTTAATCATATATAATATTTTCAAAGTTGCTGTACTAAATTACAAATGTAAATAATCCAAATAATTTGGTATTATCAATTACATTTGGCTTTGATTGCACTCAAAAATCATATGTTTGAAGTATTTTTGCTTTATTAAATTATGTCACCACCACATTTTCATTGCTTTTTCCTATTTAAATGTACTTTTTAAATCAGGATTAGTTGAATACTTGCTTCCAGCCAACATGACATTCAAGGTTGCGAAATTTGTTCTAGCCCCAAATATAAAACAATGATCTAGGGCTGGTTCTGGTTGTGATTGTGAATTATGTAAAATGTAATAATCAGGTTATTAAAAAAAGGACTGCATTGTTTCAAAGGGGTCATATAATGGTACATGCACTTTTAAAAGTTGATTGTACTGAAATGTGTGTTGGCAGTGCCTGTACACAACCATCATATAATGATAAAAATCCATCCAGTGATTTTGTTTTAATCTCCTTATGTTTTCCCCTGCCTCAAATCGAGCCGTTCGAGCCTGTGACGTCACAAGCTCGCACGCCCCTCCCACGACTGTTGATTGACAGCAGCGTTTCAAGACAGACCCGCCCTCGCTCGTGAGTGAGATTTCAATCATAGTTCGTCATAGTTATAGTCATAATCATAGTTTGTTTACACTGGAGCAGAATGGCGGCCGTCTAAGCGATTGTGGTGTTCTGTTCTTGGGTGTAATAAGGAACACAGCAGTCATTTTAATGTTCCTAAATCCTAACCGCTGAAGACGCAGTGGCTGAGTTTTGTTTATGAAGGGAATATTTCCGACGAGCAACGTCAATGCGCTCATGTTTGCGCAAATCATTTCTCACCAGACTGCTTTTTAAACGAGGCGATGGTCAATATAAATCAGGTTTTGCTGTGTTCCTGCTGGACCTCCATAAGAAGTGAGTGTATTGTTTAAGTAACCTTTATATTAAACCTTTATATTAATCTTTGCAAATCACTTGCACGCTTCACGATGAATGTGGCTAATGTTTACACTCAGGGTGCATTACGGCATGTATTTTATGTAACGTTACGACGTTCTCAATATAATTCATAATCCCACGTTTATAATGAAAAATGCGTTATAGTTATGTGTTAATAAAAACTGTACGCAGGTGTTACAGTTAACGTAACAGGAATATTAACAGGAATATCAATGCAGTTACAATACTATACTTAAAAGTTTTCTTAAAACATAAAACATTTTCGTACTGCACTAAACATAAACATACAACAAATTCTTAGGTATCCTTCAACTACTGCTAGAATCATTACTGACATGACCTCATGTCAGTTTCAGTCACGATAGTTGTGCCTAACACTGAGATAACGTCACGCATCACTGACAAGCCTACATTTACAAAACAAAAGAAAAGTTTTTCAACATAAATCTGTCAACGAACTAACCTATAACTTACATTAGTAACGTTAAACACATAGCGTTTGTATCTCACAACTATAACGTTACCCTGCCAGTACATACAAAAATAGAAACCAACCATTCAGAAACGTCCTGTTCGAGCCTTAATTGTCGAACTTCTTCGGGGCTGTCATCTTGTTTTGGGTCCGACCCCGGTTCAAACTGATACGGTTGCACAGATGTGTCCTCAGAGAGAATCCGCTGCCATAATAAACCCTCAAATGTTGTCAAGTGAACACTCCACGTGCGTTGTGTCAATGCGCCCACAGAACAGAGGGGCGGACCTCTCAAAATCCACCACAATATCCATCTCAAAGCCCACTGCAACCTCCATCTCAAGCCCCACTGCAACCTCCATCTCAAGCCCCACTGCAACCTCCATCTCAAGCCCCACTGCAACCTCCACCTCAAGCCCCACTGCAACCTCCATCTCGAGCCCCACTGCAACCTCCATCTCAAGCCCCACTGCAACCTCCACCTCAAGCCCCACTGCAACCTCCATCTCAAGCCCCACTGCAACCTCCACCTCAAGCCCCACTGCAACCTCCATCTCAAGCCCCACTGCAACCTCCAGCTCAAACCCCACTGCAACCTCCATCTCAAGCCCCACTGCAACCTCCACCTCAAGCCCCACTGCAACCTCCATCTCAAGCCCCACTGCAACCTCCAGCTCAAACCCCACTGAAACCTCCAGCTCAAACCCCACTGCAACCTCCATCTCAAGCCCCACTGCAACCTCCACCTCAAGCCCCACTGCAACCTCCATCTCGAGCCCCACTGCAACCTCCAGCTCAAACCCCACTGCAACCTCCATCTCAAGCCCCACTGCAACCTCCACCTCAAGCCCCACTGCAACCTCCATCTCAAATCCTCAAGCCCCACTGCAACCTCCAGCTCAAACCCCACTGAAACCTCCAGCTCAAACCCCACTGAAACCTCCAGCTCAAACCCCACTGAAACCTCCAGCTCAAACCCACTGAACTCCACTCAAACCCCACTGAAACCTCCAGCTCAAACCCCACTGATTCCTCCAGCTCAAACCCCACTGAATCCTCCACGCTCAAACCCCACTGATTCCTCCAGCTCAAACCCCACTGAATCCTCCAGCTCAAACCCCACTGAATCCTCCAGCTCAAACCCCACTGATTCCTCCAGCTCAAACCCCACTGATTCCTCCAGCTCAAACCCCACTGAATCCTCCAGCTCAAACCCCACTGATCTCAGCTCAAACCCCTGTCCTCCAGCTCAAACCCCACTGAATCCTCCAGCTCAAACCCCACTGAATCCTCCAGCTCAAACCCCACTGATTCCTCCAGCTCAAACCCCACTGATTCCTCCAGCTCAAACCCCACTGATTCCTCCAGCTCAAACCCCACTGAATCCTCCAGCTCAAACCCCACTGATTCCTCCAGCTCAAACCCCACTGATTCCTCCAGCTCAAACCCCACTGATCCTCCAGCTCAAACCCACTGATTCTCCAGCTCAAACCCCACTGAATCCTCCAGCTCAAACCCCACTGAATCCTCCAGCTCAAACCCCACTGATTCCTCCAGCTCAAACCCCACTGAATTCCTCCAGCTCAAACCCCACTGATCCTCCAGCTCAAACCCCACTGAATCCTCCAGCTCAAACCCCACTGAATTCCTCCAGCTCAAACCCACTGATTCCTCCAGCTCAAACCCCACTGAATCCTCCAGCTCAAACCCCACTGAATCCTCCAGCTCAAACCCCACTGATTCCTCCAGCTCAAACCCCACTGAATCCTCCAGCTCAAACCCCACTGATTCCTCCAGCTCAAACCCCACTGATTCCTCCAGCTCAAACCCCACTGATTCCTCCAGCTCAAACCCCACTGATTCCTCCAGCTCAAACCCCACTGAATCCTCCAGCTCAAACCCCACTGAATCCTCCAGCTCAAACCCCACTGATTCCTCCAGCTCAAACCCCACTGATTCCTCCAGCTCAAACCCCACTGATTCCTCCAGCTCAAACCCCACTGATTCCTCCAGCTCAAACCCCACTGAATCCTCCAGCTCAAACCCCACTGAAACCTCCAGCTCAAACCCCACTGATTCCTCCAGCTTAAACCCCACTGAATCCTCCAGCTCAAACCCACTGATTCCTCCAGCTCAAACCCCACTGATACCTCCAGCTCAAACCCCACTGAAACCTCCAGCTCAAACCCCACTGATTCCTCCAGCTTAAACCCCACTGATATCCTCCAGCTCAAACCCCACTGAAACCTCCAGCTCAAACCCCACTGAATCCTCCAGCTCAAACCCCACTGATTCCTCCAGCTCAAACCCACTGATTCCACTCAAACCCACTGAATCCTCCAGCTCAAACCCACTGATTCCTCCAGCTCAAACCCACTGAACTCCAGCTCAAACCCCACTGAATCCTCCAGCTCAAACCCCATGAATCTCCAGCTCAAACCCCACTGATCCTCCAGCTCAAACCCACTGAATCCTCAGCTCAAACCCACTGAACTCCAGCTCAAACCCACTGATCCTCCACTAACCCCACTGAATCCTCCAGCTCAAACCCCACTGATCCTCAGCTCAAACCCTGATCCTCCAGCTCAAACCCACTGAATCCTCCCAAACCCCACTGACTCAGCTCAAACCCCACTGATCCTCCAGCTCAAACCCCACTGATTCCTCCAGCTCAAACCCACTGATCCTCCAGCTCAAACCCCACTGATTCCTCACTCAAACCCCACTGATCCTCCAGCTCAACCCACTGATCCTCCACCAAACCCACTGATCCTCCAGCTCAAAACCCCCATGATTCCTCCACTCAAACCCCACTGATCCTCCAGCTCAAACCCCACTGATTCCTCCAGCTCAAACCCACTGAATCTCAGCTCAAACCCCACTGATTCTCCAGCTCAAACCCACTGATCCTCCAGCTCAAACCCCACTGATTCCTCCAGCTCAAACCCCACTGAAACCTCAGCTCAAAACCCACTGATCCTCCAGCTCAAACCCCACTGATTCCTCCAGCTCAAACCCCACTGATCTCCAGCTAAACCCACTGAACCTCAGCTCAAACCCCTGATCCTCCAGCTCAAACCCCACTGAACTCCAGCTCAAACCCACTGAACTCCAGCTCAAACCCACTGATCTCCAGCTAAACCCACTGAATCCTCCAGCTCAACCATAACCCCACTAATGACCTCCAGCTCAAACCCCACTGATCTCCAGCTCAAACCCACTGATTCCTCCAGCTAAACCCACTGATCCTCCAGCTTAAACCCACTGATCCTCACTCAAACCCCACTGAACTCCAGCTCAAACCCAACCCCACTGAATCCTCCAGCTCAAACCCCACTGAACCTCCAGCTCAAACCCCACTGATTCCTCCAGCTCAAACCCCACTGAATCCTCCAGCTCAAACCCACTGAATCCTCCAGCTCAAACCCCACTGATTCCTCCAGCTCAAACCCCACTGAATCCTCCAGCTCAAACCCCACTGAATCCTCCAGCTCAAACCCCACTGATTCCTCCAGCTCAAACCCCACTGAATCCTCCAGCTCAAACCCCACTGAATCCTCCAGCTCAAACCCCACTGATTCCTCCAGCTCAAACCCCACTGATCCTCCAGCTCAAACCCCACTGAATCCTCCAGCTCAAACCCCACTGATTCCTCCAGCTCAAACCCCACTGAATCCTCCAGCTCAAACCCCACTGAATCCTCCAGCTCAAACCCCACTGAATTCCTCCAGCTCAAACCCCACTGAACCTCCAGCTCAAACCCCACTGAATCCTCCAGCTCAAACCCCACTGAATCCTCCAGCTCAAACCCCACTGAATCCTCCAGCTCAAACCCACTGAAACCTCCAGCTCAAACCCCACTGAACCTCCAGCTCAAACCCCACTGATCCTCCAGCTCAAACCCCACTGATTCCTCCAGCTCAAACCCACTGATTCCTCCAGCTCAAACCCCACTGAATCCTCCAGCTAAACCACTGATCCTCACTCAAACCCCACTGAATCCTCCAGCTCAAACCCCAACTGTAACCTCCAGTCTCATAAACCCCACTGAATCCTCCAGCTCAAACCCCACTGAATCCTCCAGCTCAAACCCCACTGATTCCTCCAGCTCAAACCCCACTGAATCCTCCAGCTCAAACCCCACTGAATCCTCCAGCTCAAACCCACTGAATCCTCCAGCTCAAACCCCACTGAATCCTCCAGCTCCAAACCCCACCCTGAATCCTCCAGCTCAAACCCCACTGAATCCTCCAGCTCAAACCCCACTGAATCCTCCAGCTCAAACCCCACTGAATCCTCCAGCTCAAACCCCACTGAATCCTCCAGCTCAAACCCCACTGAATCCTCCAGCTCAAACCCCACTGAATCCTCCAGCTCAAACCCCACTGAATCCTCCAGCTCAAACCCCACTGAATCCTCCAGCTCAAACCCCACTGAATCCTCCAGCTCAAACCCCACTGAATCCTCCAGCTCACAAACCCCACTGAATCCTCCAGCTCAAACCCACTGAATCCCAGCTCAAACCCCACTGAATTCCTCCAGCTCAAACCCCACTGAATCCTCCAGCTCAAACCCCACTGAATCCTCCAGCTCAAACCCACTGAATCCTCCAGCCTCAAACCCCACTGAATCCTCCAGCTCAAACCCCACTGAATCCTCCAGCTCAAACCCCACTGAATCCTCCAGCTCAAACCCCACTGAATCCTCCAGCTCAAACCCCACTGAATCCTCCACTCAAACCCACTGATCTCCACAAACCCCACTGAATCCTCCAGCTCAAACCCCACTGAATCCTCCAGCTCAAACCCCACTGAATCCTCCAGCTCAAACCCCACTGAATCCTCCAGCTCAAACCCCACTGAATCCTCCAGCTCAAACCCACTGAATCCTCCAGCTCAAACCCCACTGAATCCTCCAGCTCAAACCCCACTGAATCCTCCAGCTCAAACCCACTGAATCCTCCAGCTCAAACCCCACTGAATCCTCCAGCTCAAACCCCACTGATCCTCCAGCTCAACCCACTGATCCTCCAGCTCAAACCCCACTGAATCCTCCACTCTCAAACCCCACTGAATCCTCCAGCTCAAACCCCACTGAATCCTCCAGCTCAAACCCCACTGAATCTACCTCCACTGACTCCATCAAACCCCACTGAATCCTCCAGCTCAAACCCCACTGAATCCTCCAGCTCAAACCCCACTGAATCCTCCAGCTCAAACCCCACTGAATCCTCCAGCTCAAACCCACTACTCAGCTAACCCCTACTCCAGCTCAAACCCCACTGATTCCTCCAGCTCAAACCCCACTGATCCTCCAGCTCAAACCCCACTGAATCCTCCAGCTCAAACCCCACTGAATCCTCCAGCTCAAACCCCACTGAATCCTCCCTCAAACCCACTGATCCTCCAGCTCAAACCCCACTGAATCCTCCAGCTCAAACCCCACTGAATCCTCCAGCTCAAACCCCACTGAATCCTCCAGCTCAAACCCCACTGAATCCTCCAGCTCAAACCCCACTGAATCCTCCAGCTCAAACCCCACTGAATCCTCCAGCCAACCAAGACTCCCTAACCCACTGATTTCCTCCAGCTCAAACCCCACTGAATCCTCCACTCAAACCCCACTGAATCCTCCAGCTCAAACCCCACTGATTCCTCCAGCTCAAACCCCACTGAATCCTCCAGCTCAAACCCCACTGATTCCTCCAGCTCAAACCCCACTGAATCCTCCAGCTCAAACCCCACTGAATCCTCCAGCTCAAACCCCACTGAATCCTCCAGCTCAAACCCCACTGAATCCTCCAGCTCAAACCCCACTGAATCCTCCAGCTCAAACCCCACTGAATCCTCCAGCTCAAACCCCACTGATTCCTCCAGCTCAAACCCCACTGAATCCTCCAGCTCAAACCCCACTGAATCCTCCAGCTCAAACCCCACTGATTCCTCCAGCTCAAACCCCACTGAATCCTCCAGCTCAAACCCCACTGAATTCCTCCAGCTCAAACCCCACTGAATCCTCCAGCTCAACAACCCCACTGATTCCTCCAGCTCAAACCCCACTGATATCCTCCAGCTCAAACCCCACTGAATCCTCCAGCTCAAACCCACTGATTCCTCCAGCTCAAACCCCACTGAATCCTCCAGCTCAAACCCCACTGAATCCTCCAGCTCAAACCCCACTGAATCCTCCAGCTCAAACCCCACTGATTCCTCCAGCTCAAACCCCACTGAATCCTCCAGCTCAAACCCCACTGATCCTCCAGCTCAAACCCCACTGATCCTCCAGCTCAAACCCACTGAATCCTCCAGCTCAAACCCCACTGAATCCTCGCTCAACCCATGATCTCAGCTCAAACCCACTGAATTCCTCACTCAAACCATACCAGAACCCCATGATCCTCCAGCTCAAACCCCACTGATTCCTCCAGCTCAAACCCCACTGATTCCTCCACCGCTCAAACCCCACTGATTCCTCCAGCTCAAACCCCACTGATCCTCCAGCTCAATAACCATCAACCCACTGAATCCTCCAGCTCAAACCCCACTGAATCCTCCAGCTCAAACCCATGATCCTCCAGCTCAACCACTGAACCTCCAGCTCAAACCCCACTGATTCCTCCAGCTCAAACCCCACTGATTCCTCCAGCTCAAACCCCACTGAATCCTCCAGCTCAAACCCCACTGATTCCTCCAGCTCAAACCCCACTGATCCTCCAGCTCAAACCCCACTGAATCCTCCAGCTCAAACCCACTGATTCCTCCAGCTCAAACCCCACTGAATCCTCCAGCTCAAACCCCACTGAATCCTCCAGCTCAAACCCCACTGATTCCTCCAGCTCAAACCCCACTGAATCCTCCAGCTCAAACCCACTGAATCCTCCAGCTCAAACCCCACTGAATCCTCCAGCTCAAACCCCACTGAATCCTCCAGCTCAAACCCCACTGAATCCTCCAGCTCAAACCCCACTGAATCCTCCACTCAAACCCCACTGAATCCTCCAGCTCAAACCCCACTGATTCCTCCAGCTCAAACCCCACTGAATCTCCAGCTCAAACCCAGAATCCACTCAAACCATACCACTCAACCCACTGATTCCTCCAGCTCAAACCCCACTGAATTCCAGCTCAAACCCACTGATCTCCAGCTCAAACCCCACTGATTCCTCCAGCTCAAACCCATGATCCCAGTCAAAACTGAATCCTCCAGCTCAAACCCCACTGAATCCTCCAGCTCAAACCCCACTGATTCCTCCAGCTCAAACCCCACTGAATCCTCCAGCTCAAACCCCACTGAATCCTCCAGCTCAAACCCCACTGAATCCTCCAGCTCAAACCCCACTGAAACCTCCAGCTCAAACCCCACTGAATCCTCCAGCTCAAACCCCACTGAATCCTCCAGCTCAAACCCCACTGAATCCTCCAGCTCAAACCCCACTGAAACCTCCAGCTCAAACCCCACTGATTCCTCCAGCTCAAACCCCACTGATTCCTCCAGCTCAAACCCCACTGAATCCTCCAGCTCAAACCCCACTGAATCCTCCAGCTCAAACCCCACTGAATCCTCCAGCTTCCTCCACCCAATAATTTTTTTTTTCCCTTTTAGTCCGACCGACTTGCCGATTGTAAACTTGCGTTAAGACCGACCCAAATGTTTTTTTTACTCTTCAAACAACTAATACAAATGCAATAATATAATATAATATTAATCATATTTTAGTAAGTATTGTGAATATAAAAAGCCTACATAGGCTACGTTCTTTCTTTTAGATATAAACCCGCGGCGTCTATGATTATGTTTACACCATGGTGTACGTCACATATGGCCTAGACACGTTCGCTTCGTTTCATTCACTGTGTCAGTGGTTCGCGCTTGGTAATAATAATGCTGCGGGTGTTGTTTTTCGAGAATTTTGTAGTCCTGTTCTGTTTGTCATTGTGCACGAAACTTCACGCCAATAAATCATCAGAAATATTGCTGACTTGTGCGCGTCTCGTGCGCATCCTAATCTAGTCCTAATTCCTGTTAGTTGTCCGTGGATTTGCCTATAATATGTGGCGTTGAAAATGGAAACATCTTTAGACATGAAAACTTGATTTTACAATCGATTTAAATGAACACTTTTGTCTCAAAAAACAAACAGGATTTTTTTCACAAAAGTGACAAGTTCTGACAACCGAAAGCAACGTAACTGGTCTCTGATTTGTAGGTTGCATTGACACCTAGCGGTGGATGCAAGTAAAACAGTATAGCCTATAACCCAGTAAACTAGTAACCAGTAACACAATTGAAATTATGTTTTATGGATGTAAACATCCTAAATGTAACACATTAACATGTTTTCTCATAGGTATTACATTGCATGCTAATCTAATTAACTGTTATTTTGTGAATTCTAAAGTCATTTTAATTTATTTATTTACCTCTGAAAATACACTTTCATTGAACTCTAGTGACTTCTTTTTTCTTGATTTTGCCACAAAAAAATCAAATAAATGCAGCTGAAATTAATGTAATACAAATGTTTTTGACATATCTATATAACCCGCATCAGAATGAGGTTTGCAAAGGTGCGCCAGAAGGCACGGCTTGAAGACACAGTCAGTGACGTCATGATATGCAAATTTGTTTAAATTCATACCATGACCAAAATTGTACATTTTTTTTTACATTGAATCTTGAAAAAAAAAAATATATAGGCCTACCTACCGACCCCTTTTTTTTTTTTTTGCTGTTACTGCAAACCAAATATTTTTAAGGATGGCCTCATTAATATTTATGCACTAAAACTTCTTCTATGTAGGTTACGATCAAATATAATCATCTGTATGCAAAAAAAAAAAAAATTGATGAGCTACTTTTTAACATAAAATTGGAGAAAGTGACTCGACTTAATTATTAAGGCTATAATTAATTACATAACAAAATGCAGCCTGTATATCTGTATGCAAATACCAGACAAACGAGAGGTCCAAGAAAGGATCACATAGTCTAGGGCTATATAAAACTGTCTCTTGAGTTTTAACCGTTTGTGAGAATAACACACTTAACGTGACAGGAAGATCTTAATGTGCATGCTCGAATGGAAAGCCTGCACGTGTGAACTATAACGTTTACTAATTTTAATCCCATCCTATTTGACCTGAAATGCATTGCCACACTTTACACCCTGCATGGTAACAAACTAACTAGCCTAGTTGTTTTTTTATCCAAAGCAAAATCTTGCTTGCATCATTCTGTTCGGGTTTTCGTATCGAAGTGGACCCATGAAGACCTCTAATATAGGCCTATGTTTCCTACGTGACAAACTCAGTTCTCCTCCCAGCATTGTCCCGTGTACCAGTCAGTCTGTCCAGATCTTTCAATGCTGTAGTCTAGAGGCGTCACATAACCTGTACATGACATTTGATCCCTTCTGAGACAAAAAAAACTTTTTCTGATGTTACCGTCTGCACAAAAAACTTCATTGTCTTTATTTCTTTAATCTGTGCACTGAAACCAGACCGTAAACCGCCTACACACTGACACACAAACATTTAAAATCTTACTTCACACAAGCCACTGACCCATTTGAGGTGTAACAGACGGACCATCTCAGGGGAACATGTGGGGCTATATCTACTGTACACATTCGGCTCATCCTCTACTTGCAAATACTCCCAGTAAGAAACACACAGAGAGATCATGAGTATCCATCCAGGCATGAAGATGTTGGCAGCTGTGGTTGTTTTATTCCTGGCGGTCGACTTGAGTGACAGCGTGATTCTGAATAAATGTGAGCTGAAGGCGCAGCTTCAGACAGGCCTCACACTGCCTCCGAATATGACCGACGTGCTGGCGCAGAGTAAGTGTTCATCTCTAAATCCAGAGCTTAATATCTGACTCGAGATACCAAACGCCGATGCTTCTGTGTGTATTAATATAGTTACTATTTCAGTTTGCAGGTGATCTGAGCATATAGATTTTTTGGTCACTTATATGGAAATGAGTGGTGGTGATATTCTTCAAAAATTACCTTTCAGGTTTCTCCAAATAAAGGCTTGCACAGCAAGGATGATAACTATAACCTTTTTCCATTACAAAGAACTTTTTGTGGAATGGAAAGATTACATGGATGTTAAAGGTTCTTTATGGAACCATAGATTCCAATTAAGAACCTTTAAAGTCCACACCACAGCTATAACGATAACGGCACTGAGGAACGATATCCTTGGAATCACTTTCAAAGACAATTTTTTTCAGCTCAAGAATGATTAAAGCACTAACAGGCAAACGGAAATGCTTGAGCATTTGAAGCGACAGGAGACAAAACTGCTTAGATAAAACAGAACAACATTGTGCGTTGGTGTGTGGATGCTAGTCATCGTTATCATGTATTGTTCTTGTTGTGAACTTGCCTTATCTGAAACTCTCTTTACAGTCGTGTGCCATGTCCAGCTGACCTCTAACTTCAATACCACGCCATTAAGACGATCGCTGAGTCACCAGATTCAGTTGAAAGTCACGGTCCTCGTAGGGGCAGGTCTGTCAAGAGCAGGGCCAATAAGACGATCACTGAGTCACCAGATTCAGTTGAAAGTCCTGTCAAGAGCAGCGCCAATAAGACGGTCACTGAGTCACCAAATTCAGTTGAAAGTCACGGTCATCGTAAGGGCAGGTCTGCCAAGAGTCAAGGAAAAAATAAAGGCCGCCCCTCCAAAAAAGTCACCTCTCCACCCCACTTGGAAAGTGCAGAGGACAAAAATGAGGTCTGGACCTTGTACGGCTTGTTCCAACTTAGTGACCATGTGGTGTGCAACTCCACTCAGAGTCATTCCCTGAACCTCTGCGGACTGACCTGCAACAGTGAGTATATTCACTTTTACTCAACACGGATGCTTTACATCAGTCAAAAGTGACAGTACAGACATTTATAATGTTACAAAAGGTTTATATTTCAAATAATTGCTGTTCATTTGAACTTTCGATTCAGCACAAATGTTATTTTCGGATATATTCAAATTATCACAGAATTACTGGGATTAAAAAAAAAGTTTAGAGTTCACATATAAACACTAAATCAATTTTTGAAAGTAACTTGGCACTTCAAATAACGATTGTATCAATACATCATTACGCCAGTAGGTGGCGACAAGTGACTGTATAAAAGTATACCAGTCAATGAATCATTCATTCAAGAGATTCGTTCAAAAACGCTGATTCATCTAGTAATGAATAAAGTATTGAACGAGTCATTTCTTTTTTTTTTTTACATAATTCTTTCAGATTAATTAAACATTTTAAATAGACTGTAGCAATGAGCATTTTGTCAAAACCTCTAGTAAATTACATGTTCATTTGTTTAGTTTGTCTGTTCAGAATCGGGAGAATAGTGATCTCTGTTTGAAACAAATAAATAAAATTTAATTAATACATAGAAAATAGCAAATAAGCATAATAGAAAGATTCCTGAAGGATCATGTGACACTGAAGACGGGAGAAAATGTGATGATGAAAATGATGCTGAAAATGTTAAAATATATTACAATAGAAAGGTATTTTACAATAGTAATATTTCACATTACTGTTCTTCCTACTGTATTTTGATTAACTAAATGCAGCCTTGATGAGCTGTGTGTGTGTATGCTCTTAAATAAATGTGATTTTTTTTTTCAGATCTGGTTGACGATAACATCAGTGATGATTTGGCCTGTGTCCAGGTCCTTATAAATAAAATGTGAGTAAAATGTATTTTAATAGTACACGTAAATATCAGAACATGCTATTATCGTATAAAGCTTAATTTCTAGTGTAGTACGATTTAACTATCTGAGCTACAATACAAAAAAAAATACAGATCTTTTCTGAAATGTGTTTGTAGACATTTGAATTATTGTTAATTTTTCAGACTGTAAGCCTAGTTTCAACATTTATTCCACATAGAAATGCTATTAGTAGTGAATCCTTATAAGGCAAGTGTCCTGAAACTGTTCATCTGACTATCACAGGTCTGCAGTGATTCCTGACCCCCAAACTGCTAAACACATCCGTAAAATGTAAGTGAATGAAACCTAAAACACGTTTAATATACAACAACCAATTCAATACAGAAATTAATGGAAAACATGAATGCATTTATTTATTGTTTGCATGTAAGAAAATTAGAAACTGATAGAGGTCTCAATAGCTGAGGATCATTTATTTTCTAAAAAAGTCTTTTAATACTTTCCTTTGACAGGATCTCTTTGATCTACCAGCCCGAGTGTGTCAATGCAAAGGCCTCTGTATACTTTGCTGACTGTCCATTATCCTGAGTTTTAGACTTCTTGATTTGAATCCTGAACCTTGATGTCCCCCTGCTTTACTTTTACATGTATGTGCATTAATTAACTTAGCTTTAGACATCAAATCCTAGCACAGCTGTGTGTCTTATTCTGTATGACTCATTAAATCGTATTGAAACGCAGTGTTGTGCTCATGAGTTGACTTCATTCCTACAGTCTTGTGCATTGTCTACAATCCAAATCAGATGTAAAACACATGGCGTTTGAGAAGGTGTGGCGGTTGATGGTTGGTTTAGTGAAATTACAGATTGGTGGTTCTCTAATTTTCTAATCAGTGGTTAAGATAAAGTGAGTTACGATATTTTTACATGCTATTTTTTCCCCTTCCTGTTAAGTATTTAGTGGACAATTTATTAAGTACATAAAACATCCACTAGATGGCGTGCTTGTTTTTATTAAATAAATGGCACCTTTGATTTTTGAGTAGTACTGGGATAATAAAACACAAAAATATAAAAATATTTTTTATAATGTCGGCATAAATCAACACCGTTAGTTGTGTCAGATATTCATTATTAAAACTGAGAAATCCAGCCTTCACTTCAAAGAATGAATACATTTTAAACTGGATTGTTTCAACAACAAAAAAAACAGCTAAAGTAAGAATATCATAACCATAATTATAAGTAAATGCAGCAGCCGTTTTGTTTTTCTGGTGTCGCTAGCTACTAACCTGAGCTGCTAAAAATGAAGGGGAACGAAATTCATGCAACAATTATAATGCAACACACACACATACTAATAGCCTATATAAAGCTTTTTCAACAAATGTTGAGTGAAATATTAAAAGAGGACCTTTAGTATTTTTTTCTGGTTATTCTAGGCAATGAGACCATGTAAAAAAAAGTTTAGTGACACTTAGTGGTCTTTAATGTGGTCTTTATTAGAAATACTTTAGAAGACTCATGACTGATGAGGATAATGCAAAACCTGTCAGGACTGTGATTTATGTCTAAATACAAACAAGGACTGATGCAGTCGTGCAGATATAAAAAAGTAAGATGTTAACTGCTACAACATAAAGTGTGTCTAACTAGGCAGTATTTCAAAGTAAAACACATGGTGATTACTTCCTGATAACACATAGCCTACATCTGTAAATACTGTACAAGCACAAAGATTTACTCTCATGACAATGTATAATACATTGTTTAAATTCAAAACTAATATGAATATCGAGATATCTTTTTATTCTACAATGCTGTATAAAAGACCCTGCCAAATTCAGTTTAGATGAGGTCTTCACTTTAAGGGAGGACCGGGGCTAATTGTCACACTTTTTCCTCACTTGAGGTATAATTTTAGAATAGACCCTTTTCATATTTCCGGGTTTCTCAGAAGCGGAAGTCATCATGGTTGGGTAAACTTCTATATAAAAGGGTAAAAGAAAAAGAGATTGATAACGGCAGAAAGAAAGAGAAAGATTTTACTGTTTTACTTTACTGTCACGCTCACAGCAGCGCTAACTAGGTTTTTGTGATTTGATGCAAAGGTAATATAAAACAAAGCATAGTGTAATAAATATACATGCATTAAAAATGAAAATATAAAACTGCAGGATTTAAGATGCGTGAAAAACGCCTGTTAACTGAAGCACCTTAAAGGTATATAGGTATAGGTATAATGCTCTTTTCACAAGATGTAAAATAAGTATTTGATGTCCCTAGAGTGTGTATGTGAAGTTTTAGCTCAAAATACCCCACAGATATTTATATATAGCATGTTAAAATTCAATTTAAATTAATAAAATGTTCACTTTTTAGGTGAGCGAAAAGGCACTGCTTGTAGTCCTTAAAAAACAATTTCCCTTTGCTTTGCAGATGCTGTTTATTCTCAAACAGCAACATTACACACTAACTAAAGATAGAAAAGTTAAATCATAATCAACCACCCCTTTAACGTTTTTCACCGTTGTCCAACAGACAACCAGTTCTGGAGAAAATGAGCATGTGTGTAACTGAGATAAATAGCCCTTGTGTGACAACTAGCCCCGGTGTCTCTACAATAGACTTCTCTCAGACAAACTCCCCTCTCGCCTTGAGCTCCGGACACAGTTTGGCCTCGAGGTCTTCGATCTTGATGGACTCGACGTCTTTGCCGCTGCTGAGGCTGGCGGCGCGCGTGATCTTCGTCAGCGTGTCCTCGTAGGGTGGCGGGAGGTAGACCATGAGGAAGACCCCGTCAGACATGTCCGAGCTCGTGCTGTTGAGCCGCTCCGCGTTCCCGGTGAGCGACGACAGGATCTCGGCGTTGCGCTCCGGGTCCTGCAGGTCTAGTGCGATGATGTTGCTCAGTCCCAGCTTGTTCTGTCTGAATCTTTGGTAAAGAAGGACAAACGCAATGCCGAACAGGATGAGAGTGACAAGAGGGAGAACGACGTACAGGATAAGCTCCGATTTCCCGTTGTTTTCAATCGAAAGTTCATTCCAGTGGTAACCCTAAAAGGGGCATAAAGGACATGATTTTGAACATCTGCATTTGAAGGCCTAGATAATCCTAAAAAAAGTTATAGTTCGCCCAAAAATGAAAATTTAGACATTTCCTCACCCTCATGTTGTTCCAAACCTGTGTCTTTTTTTTTATCCTCAGAACACATTTTTTATGAAATCTGAGAGCTTTGTCCCTCCATTCACAGGATACGCACATACCACTTTGACGCTTCAAAAAGTTCATAAAGAGATCGTAAAAGTAATCCATATGAATTGAGCGGTTTAGTCCATATTTTCTGTAGAGACTCGATCGCTTTATATGATGAACAGATTGAATTTAGGCTTTTTATTCACATATAAACATTGATCAGAGAACGTAAACCGAAGCTCAAATGTGCTTCGTAACACGAGAATGAACCTCATTGGTTCTCCCACGTCAAGAGAACATGCTTGAGCTTCAGTTTACCATAACTGATGTGTGAGTTGATGGATGTTTAAACGTGAAAAAAGACTAAATTACATCTGTTCATCATATAAAGCAATCATGTCTCTACAAAAAATTTGGACTAAACCGCTCAATTCATATGGATTAGTTTTAAGATTTTTTTACGAACTTTCTGAAGCATTAAAGTGGTAGTTGCGTAGACTGTCAATGGAGGGACAGAAATCTCTCAGATTTCATCAAAAATATCTTAATTTGTGTTGCGAAGATAAACGAAAGTCTTGCATGTTTGGAATGACATGAGGGTGAGTAAATGACTGAATTTTCATTTTTGGGTGAACTAGACCTTTAAAATCCTACGTTTTTATATAAATCAAACTTTAAATGAAATCGGCACCTCGTATAAAGTTACATTTTCTCATTAGATTGGATTTGTATTTACTTTGCTTTATGGACGGGTGGCTGGTTTCAAAGCCTGACCAGCTGAAAAGTGTCCAATACCCTCTTAAACCAAATAAGACCAGGCTGGGAGAAAAGCTATAACCAACAGTTTTCAGTAGAGATATAACATTTGAATATAACCAGATAGACATTAAATATGATGAAAGTGAAGAAAATTCACAAATTTCATATAAGAAACTTGTAGAATTCCAACCAAAACATTTCATTATCCATAACCAGTGTGTCCACTGTAGTGTCCACTATAACTGGATTGCAAAATCTGTTGCTTCTTCCATCGTTTTACCAACACTAATCACATAATGCTGCTTTTCAGCCAGATTAGATGTTCTGGTGCTTTGAAAACCCTTCGTGTTCGCCAAACCACTGTCTCACCTCAAATAAACCCCTATGGAGATCACAACCGAAACTTCAAAACATCCTCACCAGAAAATCAACACAAAACAAATGTCTTGAGTTGATTCTCACATGAAGTAGCTACTGCAAGGTCAGAGTTATTATACATTTAGAAAATTATCATTTTTAATATATCCTTTCAATTTAGCTTTCATTCTTTTTTACTCTTACTTTCTTAAAAATAAAGTATCCAAATTGGGGGTTTTGCAGTGATATCACAGAAGAATTTTTTTTTTGGTTTACATGCAAGTCTTTCAGTGAACAGTTCTTAAAGGGATAGTTCACCCAAAAATGAAAATTCTGTCATCAAACAGTTGCATATATAAATATTTTTCCACTAGTCAATGGTGTCCAACAACTCTTTGGTAACAAACATTCTTCAAAATATCTTCCTTTGTGTTTAGCAGAACAAAGAAACTCATACAGGTTTGGAACAACTTTAGGGTGAGTAAATTATGACAGAATCGTCATTTTTGTTTGAACTATCCCTTTAAAAGAACCATTTTTCTTAGTGTGAAGAAAATTGTATTAATCTAAATAACCTTTTTCCACTATCTAGAACCTTTTTCTCCAATGGAATGGTTCTTCATGGAACCGTTGATGCCAATAAAGAACCTTTTCTGTGTTGAATCTGTCATTTTCTGTGCCACTTCTCTAATGGGATTGCTCACGTACCTGTAGTCGTTGTTCCACAGTAGGCGGTGAAGGAGACCCCGAAACCCAGTCATCTCTTCCAGCTGGTCCAAACTTTATCCAGCTGCTGTCCAACAATCGTCGCATTCTGCCGGTGACAGAAGAGCTTCGGCTGGCGATGGAGAGCGCGAGCACAGCGGATGAGAGAGACAGACCAGCAGCTGTCTAAAGAGCGCAGCGGGATAACAGCTGCATCTTGTGTCTGTCTGAACTCAGAGTGTGTGTGTGTGTGAGAGAGAGAGAGAGAGAGAGAGAGAGAGGAGAGAGAGAGAGAGAGAGAGAGAGAGAGAAGAGAGAGAGAGAGAGAGAGAGAGAGAGAGAGATGGAGTGTGTGTGTGTGTGTGTGTGTTAAGTACTGTCTCACATGCTCACACATACAGATCAGTGGAAATCAGGCCAGCGGTCAGCCAATGACACGGAGCGAAAGAACACCCGAAAGGCAATCATTCTGAGATTTGTGCTGTGCGCAGCTGGCCTATATTGAATAAACAGCAGAGAGCTGTCAATCAAACAAGTTTCAGAGCGGATGGGGCAGCAGAAATGGGCGGAGCATAGAGCAGGAGCGTGCGATGAAGTGTGTGTGTGTGTGTGTGTGTGGTGTGTGTGTGTGTGTGTGTGTGTGTGTGTGTGTGTGTGTGTGTGTGTGTGTGTGTGTGTGTGTGTGTGTGTGTGTGTGTGTGTGTGTGTGTGTGTGTGTGTGTGTGTGTGTGTGTGTGTGTGTGTGTGTGTAAAAGAGAGATGCACGTTAACATGAACATCTAGGAATGGTTCAGAAGAGGCAGCTGTTGCTTTAAGATATACTTTTGCTTTGGAGGAACTTAACCCTGCAAGGCCTGATATAGCAAATCATTTAAAAAAATGTTTTTACATGAAGCAGTTTATTGAGCCTTAGGCAAAACATACCAGAAAAAAGTTTGTATATGTGTTATGTTTTGTATCATATTTGAATCATCAGGCTTTAATGTCTTATAGTAAATATAGTGCTCACACTCAAGGAATAAAAATATGCAATTTGGTGCATTTGCTGATTTTTATATGTCCAAGATGAAATTCTGAGAGTTTGTAAAGCAAATCAATGAGATCTTTCTTCAATTCAATATAATTCACATTTATTTGAATAGCGCTTTTCACAATACACTTACTTTCAAAGCAGCTTTAAAGAAAATTATAACAGTAGTTATTTTATAATAGTAAGAGATAACTCTGAACAAGCCAAAGCGGCATCACTGCGATAGCCTCATTAGGACTAAAGCTCATTACTGATATGCCGTGGATCACTGTCGGTACCTTTGCTTTATTAATGTCTGTGATCCTGCTCCAAAACAACTAAATAAACACGGATTCTGATTTATCAACATTTTCACATGAACACCAGAGTTTGGTTTTTACTATATTGGCATTAAAATAATTTGAAATTTTATCTCTACTCATTGACTTATGTCCCCAATATTATAATGTTAGAAAGTTCAAAACGTGAAAATGTGCAATTGTGATCTTAAAAAGATACTACCTTATAAATTTCCTACTTTTGTTGGTGTAACCTGAAGCACATTTGGCTGCATGATTTTTTCCTTTAAAACGCAAAATTGCGTGCGCTGATGCTTTATATAAATGCAAAATGTTTTCACGGATGAATTTCAGAAGTAGAGTAATTCTAATATCTGGGTTTGTAGGGGACAGCTGGGATTGAGCATCTCAGGTTTAGCAGAGGCCATGTTTTTAATTAGAGATATGGATATTTCCGTGTAATTCGAAATCTGTGACGCTCACGTGAAGGTTTTGCAAAGAAATTCACTGACCATTAATGAGAGTTTGCAGGACGTCCGTGAAGCCGTGGATAAAGCAATCATGCAAAAAGAGGTTTATTATCGAGACACTTTAATCACATGACCAGACAAAACAAACCAGAGGGAGGATGACAGCAGAGCATGAACCACACTTTCATTTCAATGAACACACACTATTGCTCCAAAATAATATAAAAACTGCAAAAAAAACTAAGCCTGAATGTTGCTGAAATGACCATAGAAATAAAATAAAAATGACCACAAATTAATTTGATTACAAATCAAAAATGCAAAAAATATTCATACAAAAATCTAAATGAATAAATAAATAATATATAAAATGTCTAGTAAATAATTGTTATATATTGTATTTTATTTATAAAATATGTACAAATATACTGAAAATATAAAACTAAACGGAAAGTAGAAAGACATATGACTACAAATTATAATACTAAAAATAAGAATATTAGTAAAAAAATATATAATTTAAATATTATATAAAATATAGAATATATAAAAATATGTAAAACTATACTAAAAATCTAAAACTAAAAATACAAAAACACTTGACTGCAAATTAATAATACTAAAAATAAGAATATTAGTAAAAAATTAAATATCTAATTTATAAAAAAGTTAAAAATATACTGAAAATCGAAAACTAAACTCAAACTAGAAAAATATTTGACTACTAAATAAGGATATTTTTAATAAAAATATTGAATAAAATATATTTTTATATATATATATAAAAATTCAAATATAAAATAATAAATAAAAATATACTGAAAATATAAAGTTCAACTGAATGTACAAAAACAAAAAAATGACTACAAATTATTTAACACTAAAAACAAGAATATTAGTAAAAAAATATATTTAAATTAATATATAAAACTATGCTGAAAATCTAAAACTCAAAGAAAAACAATCGACTAAAAACTAATAATACTAAAAATATAAATATTGGCAAAAAATATAATATAAGTAATATATAGAAGATCTAATATATAAAGAAGTAAAAATCTGAAAATCTAAAACTACTCAAACTAGAAAAACACAAAAAATATATTTAAAAAAAAAAGAAATAAAAATGTACAGAAATATAAAACTAAAATCAATCTAAAAAAAACATAATCTAACAAAATGAAAACGAATTGAAATGCGAAATTAAAACACTACAATAAATGTAAAAACTATAATAACATGAATGTCATGTGACAGCCAGCTTCATATTAACGCTAATGCCAACCCGTCAGCCCTTCACACACACAGGGTTAGTTCACCCAAAAATGAAAATTAAGTAATTAATTACTCACCCCCATGCTGTACCAACCTCGTAAGACCTCCGTTCATCTTCGGAACACAAATAAAGATATTTTTGATTAAATCTGAGAGCTGGGTCACTGCTACATAGGTTGCCTAAGGGAATGAAACTTGACGGCCCAGAAAGTCTTTGAAGAAAATGTTGAAGTATTCCATGTGCCTACAGTGGCTCCACTATAAGTTTATCAAGCGACGAGAATACTTTTTGTGCGGAAAAAAACAAAAATAACGACTTTATTCGACTATTCCATTGCTTCCATGTGGGCCTGAGACGAGACTTCAAGAGATTTCCAGGACGCATGCGCGAGAACGGAGGTTCTTCTTCTACTACACAGCGCGCGTCTTACAAGCAGAGGAAGACGCGCGCTGTACATAGTTGTAGAAGAAGAGCGTCAGTTCTCGCGCATGCGTCGTGGAAATCTCTTGAAGTCTCGTCTCAGGCCCACATGGAAGCAATGGAATAGTCGAATAAAGTCGTTAGTTTTGTTTGTTTTTCGCACAAAAAGTATTCTCGTCGCTTGATAAACTTATAGTGGAGCCACTGTAGGCACATGGAATACTTCAACATTTTCTTCAATGACTTTCTGGGCCGTCAAGTTTCATTCCCTTAGGCAACCTATGTAGCAGTGACCCAGCTCTCAGATTTAATCAAAATATCTTTATTTGTGTTCCGAAGATGAACGAAGGTCTTACGGGGTTGGTACAGCATGGGGGTGAGTAATTAATGACTTAATTTTCATTTTTGGGTGAACTAACCCTTTAATCACACACACATGGCATGAGGCTTTGCCATGTCAGACACAAACGGGGTTAGCGAACGCTCTCTACTCACTTTACAGAGACCAGGTCTAGAGCAGAGGAGACTCATCATCCCTTAAACTACATTCAGACAAGACGTGACCTCCTAGAATCTCCTAAGCTGACACCGCTTTCATTTTCTGCTGTCAGTGAAAGTTTATATGATATTCCACATTTAGTTTATTCTAAAGTTCAAGGATGCCTTTGTTTCAGTGTTTAAGCCATAATATAAAGTCTTATATTGTGTTTTCACTCTCGCGGCCTTATTTCTATAAGTTCCATTACGCAACCACTTTTATTGAAGATTTACAGACACTGACCTTAATTCTACAATAATATCTTTGTCCCTCCATGTTTCAAGCTGTTTTCAATTATAGTTTTGAAAAAACATTCTTGGTCAGTATCACATGGTTAATGATCAAAACAAAAACAAAAAATACAAGTATTTAAAATATTAATTATATATATATACTGGAACTTGAACTGGATAGAGAAGTGACTTATGATCATTTTAATCATTTTAAATAGGAATATAAAGCGAATAAGGAGATCTGATCATTTCAGATCACCACAAATACAGATCAAAAACTTTTTAACTGTAGCATTTGAAAAGAATCTGATAAAAATATAAAAATTATATATATATATATATATATATATATATATATATAATTCTTATATATATAAATATATATGCTAATTTAATGCATTCATTATTTTGAAAAACTAGAAAATAATGCATGCATTAAATTAGCATATATATATATATATATATAATTTTTATCTTTTTATCAGATTCTTTTCAAATGCTACAGTTAAAAGTATTTGATCTGTATTTGTGGTGATCTGAAATGATCAGATCTCCTTATTTGCTTTATTTCATGTAATTTCTCTCTGTTAATTAAAATTCAGTAGAGCTTTATTTTCTCTCTTTCAATCATGATAAACACTCACAAAACAGCTGTTAGACTGAACATCTGTCTCAGCAACATTTGTGTGTGTGTGTGTGTGTGTGTGTGTGTGTGTGTGTGTGTGTGTGTGTGTGTGTGTGTGTGTGTGTGTGTGTGTGTGTGTGTTTAAGGTTAATTTATGTAAGGATTGTTTTAAGTTCACCTAAATTAAAAGTTGTTATATTTTTTTAAGCCTATGAATGTTTTTAAAAATCATAGCGTTCAATACACTAATGTTGAATGGCTATAATTAATGTTTAAAATGGGGGGGGGGGGGGGGGTCTTTTCATTGAGACATCAGTAGTTGTATTGGTATCAGTGATACTGGCCTTCATTCATAAAAAGATGCCATTAAACAAGTATTTAAAATATACTGTCTTTATTTTGTTTCTACATTAATTTGAAGTAGCCTGGCTAACACCAGACCCAATACTCGTTGAGACTTGCCACATGTACATTTTCTCGTATTTGAGGAGTGGTTTACGAATGCCCGGCGCCATTTATTGGGTGCTAAGAATGTCTATCAAATGCGCCTGTACGTAGCTCATAGCCAATCGTTTCCATTATACCAGATGACGTATGTAGAGCGATAGAAATTAGACAAGGAAGAAGACGATGGGTAAGATATTTTTGTGTAAACAATGGCGTTCAGTTGCCGTTTGTATAGCTTCGCGTCTGCTACCATGTTGAATCCATAGAAATAAACAAACTGCTTCGGTGTGTCACATAGATGTCGTCATCGTCTTGCTGCTCCCTCCCCGTTCTGTGATTGGTTCCCAAAATGAGGCGAAAATCTGGACCATGGTATCCATACTGCCTTTCAGCGTGAATAAAATCGCGCTGCGGGAAGGCAGCATGGGTAAACCCAGACTAAATTTGAAGATTAACTGTGAAACTATTATATTATAAAATATATTTAATTGTTGTTGTTTTTAAATGCGATTAATCATAGAAAAAATTGTGTGATTAATCTAGTTAGTTTTTTTTATTGATTGACAGTACTAAATTATATATATATAATTTATGTGTGTGTGTGTGTGTGTGTGTGTATGTGTGTGTGTGTGTGTGTGTGTGTGTGTGTGTGTGTGTGTGTGTGTGTGTGTGTGTGTGTGTGTGTGTGTGTGTGTGTGTGTGTGTGTGTGTGTGTGTGTGTGTGTGTGTGTGTGTAGTGGCGAGAGCTTCCAGAACGATTTTGCCATTATTCCAGAATGATTGTGATCATGTGAAAAATATGTGACGAATATGTGAAAGAAAGGGATAAAGACAGGAAAACATTCAGCAAAGATATAAATCTTGTTTTCATTACCGTTTTCATGTAGGTTATTGATTGGTCACAGTTTGGTTCAACTGGTGTTGTGGAGGTGGAGGTGATCCGAGGACACATTTGGGATGCTGGTTGCCTAGTTGTGAGGGAGCTGGGATGGGTAGAGTTTCCCTTGAGAAAAACTGCATTTAGTGCACTGCAAGTTTCTGTGAATGAAAGAGCATCATGTTGATTCTTTCTGCTCCTGTGGAAATAAAAAACAAAAAGGAAGAACATTTAAAACTGATCCATCTAAACTCTTAAAAATAAAGGTTCTTTATTGGCATCTATGGTTCCATGAAGCTGAACATTTTCTAGTGACCGGTCCAATCTAAATTTTTCAATTGGTCTAATTGAATTTAAATTGTGTATTTAATTTTATCAATTGTGGCAAAAGTCTGTTAACATGGGCTTAATCAGAAATAATATGTGGAGCCAATGGAAAAATCAGTTTACCAAACGGTTGGTCCAATTAAATATTTTAAATTGTAGTAACTTAGCAATTTTATTTCTCACTGTCCCAAAAGAAAAAATGTAAGAAAAACGTAAATACATTCAGCAAAACACAGAACACAGACAACAGGGTTGACATTTGATCACATCACTTTATTAAAAAATCAATTCTAACTTCTTAAAATAAGGAAAAACACTGAATTCAAGAAGTCTTCTGCATAACAGGATGTCTTGATGTGGCGAAGAAAACTTTCAAAAGCGACACTAAATTTAAAACCTGCAAATAAAAACTTACAATAATGACGAAGTTCCCCAGCATCACATCTGACAAGTGACAGGACTTCAAGTTATTTATTAATTTAATTATATAATGAGGATGAGACTTTTTGTCAGCCGAAGTAGATTTTGCTTTATCGTTTATTTCGTGGTAGCTATGTAAAAATATATCTAGGTTTTCAGGACTGTTTAAAATTACTGCCACGAGCGATAAGGAAAATTAATGGATGAATAGGAAATAAGTCCCGAAAGAGGCCGACTGCAATCGAACGGCACAGTTCAGCGTTCACATTGCGCACAATTCACACAAATTGCATCTCAAAAGTCGATCAAACAGTATTTTAGAAATATATGATACTAAGAAAAGAAAAATATTGGCTAAGTAACCATCAGATAATTATGTGGTAACCGGGAAAACACTATACCGGGTCCTAAAGTAAAACTTTGGAGAATAATTTAAGTTTTTAATACTCACCACAAGGTCTTAAAATTGTAACGATGCATATTAGGAATGTTTATTTCGATCTTCGTGTCCGCTCGTTCTCCCGCGCATTCGCATTTAAATTCTCCATACCAACGGTTTTCCTAAGGCGCATTTTACGCATGCGTGTGTACACTGTTTTTTGAAAGTGGGACTCCAACAAGGATTTTTCGACTAGATAGATTGATTGAGCTAACTCTATTAAATGTGTTTGGTGAATATAACTGTTTAATTTTAAGTGACCTTAAAGGGATAGTTCATTCAAAAAATGAAAATTACCCCATGATTTACTCACCCTCAAGGCATCCTAGGTGTATGGCATTCTTCTTTCAAAGGGATTCAATCAGAGTTATATAAAAAAAATGTCCTGACTCTTCCAGCATAATGGCAGTGAATGGCCGTTTATATTTTGAAGTCCATAAAAGCCGTCATCCATCATATACACATGATGGCTTGATGCTAGGCTACAATGCATCTTTTTGCATGGAAAAATGTGTGGAAGTCATTTATTGAGCCAATATGTATAGGCCTAATTGTCCGTTTGCACAATTTTTAAATAATATATATTTTACATTGTCCATAAAAGGTTCTTTAGGGAAGCAAAAATGGTTCTTCTGAATCTATTTCATCACTGCGAGAGAAAAAAAAACCTTTTGGTGTGTGATGCTATGAAGGGCATTAAGGGAGGATGGAGACATTTGCCAGGGATTTGCTGATTTAGCGTTGTGTGTGTGTTTATGTGCCCTTGACCCATGTTTCTGCTGGAGGGCTGAGCTCTCAACATATTGCAGCTATTTGAAGATCTGTAATGGCTTTTCATTCTGTGTGTAAGGGTATTATAGTAAGTAAATGGGGCGGAGTGCATGTTTTATCTATTAGAGAGAAAAAGTAAGTGTTTTGTGTACTTAAATGTAAGAGAGTACAAATAAAAACCCTGTATGGAGTGTCTTCAGCAATACTTCACATCCTATTGATAAAGGTGTATTCAGTTAATAAAGAAGTGAATAGTTTTTGAGATGAAGTGGCTAATTAAAATCTATTGTATTTGCCTTCCCCAACGGTGTTTAGTCACAGGCACAAAAACAACACACTTTAATCATAAACATCCAGTCACACATGAGTGTCTCCTCACGCACCTGCCACCTTGTTTGTTCAGTGATCACTCACACCACATCTGCTTCCACAAAGCACAGCAGCTGTAATCCTTTAAGAGGCTTAACTCACCTCTTTCTGTTTCTTCTTGCGAGTGTTTATGTGTATTGGCACTTTAGGGTTTCGTCTTAATCCGACAGCAACCGACCCAGATCCGGCCCACATCTGGAACGTGTGGAATCCATATACCAGATGTGGGCCGACATTATGTTGCTGGATACAATTCAATTGATCAAAAGTGACAGTAAAGACATTACAAAAAAATGTATGTTTTAAATAAATGCTGTTCTTTTGAACTTTCTATATTCATCAAAGAATGCTGAAAAAATATGTCACAATTTCCACAAAAATTAAAGCAGCACAACTGTTTTCAACATTGATAATAATCAGAAATGTTTCTTGAGCAGCAAATCATCATATTAGAGTGATTTCTGAAGGATCATGTGACACTGAAGACTGGAGTAATGATGCTGAAAATTCAGCTTTGATCACAGGAATAAATTACACTTATATTCAAATAAAAACAGTAATATTTCACAATATTACTGTTTTTCCTGTGTTTTTGAAAATAAATGCAGCCTTGGTGAACACTCCTTTCAAAAAGTTTTAAAAATCTTACCAACCCAAACTTAATCCATAAAAATTCTATAACATTTATTTGTTTTTAAACACGTTGTACTGATATAATCTTCATGTACTGTACTGTTATTGTTCATGTAGCAGAAGTCCAAAAAATTTTAGTTAATCTTTTGGACATTTCATGTAAATGTTCTACTTTGATCAACTAATTTATTGATTTACTTGCATGGCATTTAGTCAAACAATGCTGTGCATCATTGTGTTTTCATCAAGTTTTATACGTTGTTTTTATAAATGCATTTGTTTACTCTATGCCGCCACTCTAATTGAGATCCTCATTTTGCCAAATAAATGAAGTAAAATATTCACAACCCCGCATGCACACAAAATCACCTTCAAGTGATTTTCTGCTCAGTTTTAGCCTGTTCCAGACAGATCCAGCTCTTATGTATTATATAAGTGACGCAGAAAACTTCAAATCCAGAGGGAAAGGGTCACTCGCTCGGGAGTAATCTCTCTCCATGCCTGATGTACAGCTCTCATGAACGCCAGAGGATGTTACAGGTTAAAGTAGGAGTACAGTGCTGATATTGAGCTGGCATTGATGTTGCTCATGAGGACGACAACAGTTTAGAACCACGTCCTGTTCCACATCCTGATCTTGTTCTCAGCATCATTTCTTATCAATATTTTACAACATGCAATCAAATGTTTGCCAATTGGTTCATTTTGATGCATTTTTAAGAGTGACTTAAAGTCGGCATGAAACGAAGTTGCAATAGTCTTTTCTTCCATAGCCTATATCTGAGTGAAACGGCTTCTCGGGGTAAAAAAAAAAAAAACAGTTTTGAACAATTTAAGTTTGAGCTTTGTCACTATCTTAAAGCATTGAAGAGTGAAGGAACACAAAGGCAAAAAAAAAAAAAAAAAGACTATTGTAGCTAAAGCCTTAAAATTTTATCCTTTTTTACAGATCTTGCTTATTGTGTAATTTGATTTCAATATCATATATATCGTTCTTCATTTTTGTGTTATTTTGTTGTTTATTTATTTTCTTTCTTTATTTTGTTTTATTATTATTATTTAGATTTCATGATAGCCAAATTGTACAGATTTTCTTGCTGTTTTTCTTGTTATTTTGTATTTCATTTTGTGTTATTTGTAACTAAATAAAGCATTTCTTGAAAGAAAGAAAGAAAGAAGAAAGAAAGAAAGAAAGAAAGAAAGAAAGAAAGAAAGAAAGAAAGAAAGAAAGAAAGAAAGAAAGAAAGAAAGAAAGAAAGAAAGAAACTGCTTCTCGAACAAGAACAAATGTAGGGCGGGACTTGATTTTGTCCATGGGAAATTGATTGGATGATTAGATGGTTGTTGGTTTGCTATTGGTCGATCTCATGTGAGTGACAGGTAGCCTCAGTAAACACGTAATCCGAGAAGAGACGTCTCTAAAAATAATCACGTATGCTATAAACTAAAGCTTTGTTGATTTTATGGAGACTAGGTTTTTAAATTTGGGCGCAACAGCTTATTAATTGAGAAGCCAATTAACGTTACACAGAACCAAGTAAATAATCTTTCTCACTCCCAGAGAACAGGCACTATAGGCTATCAGTGAAGTAGAATAATAATTTGACAGTGACTGTGTGTGTCTCACATGTAACCTAATGTAATGTAGTCGTATAACATTAGAGGGCACCATTTAATTTAAATTGAGATCAAATCTGATCCCACAGATGAAGGTATCTTCCGCTTTTAAAATTAAACGCGCGTAAACGAACCCGCTCTATTCTGTCGAAATTATTCTCATTCATTAATGTAATGAAATCAGTTTAATTTGAGTCAAGCCCTAACAAGTGACACGCTCCGTGGAGTGAGAAAGTGAGTTACCTGTAGATACCTGTAAACACCTTTGTCGTGCCTGAGGGAGTGAGAACAACACACAGACACACGCACGTCATTTCCTTGAAGAGGCAATACGTTTTGTTGCAACCGCACGCGCTTTGTCACTGTCTATCTCGCTCTGAAATTATTCTGATTTTACCGACAATGGGGTTTACTACACTTGAAGAACAATAATTTCGACAGGATTAAATTATATTTTTTTACTCGAAGATATAATATGTGAAAACTGGATTAAAACTCGTTGGCAATTATGCGGATACGGATCTGTATCAGTGTCATCTTGATATTAATCCAGAAATCCACCTCAGAGGGTAAGATGATTTGATTTTATTAGTATCGTATTAATATAATATTGTTATGTAGCTTTAAGTGTTATTATTTATTACATTTTAATATTAAATACTGAATACGTTTATTATATATTTTTTTAAATATGTATCCGTAAAATATTTATTGTTATTGTTATTATTCGTATTCGTGTCATTAAGTATTGTAAAAAATTAAATACACTCTCAGAAAGGTACAAAAGCTGTCACTGTGGCTGTACCTTTTCAAAAGGTAGCCTACACCTTTGTACCTAAAGAGTGCATATTGGTCCCTCAAAGGCAAAGGTACAAATTGGTACCAAAAGTGTACATATTAGTGTACATATTAGCACCTAAATGGTACATTCTGAGAGTGTACCCATTCAGTGTCACTAAATATTGTTAATTATACATATATGTTGTTAGACATTTTTATTTTACTTTAGGTTAGTTCAAAGGTCAATGGGTTGACGATGCAAGAACTGATATACATTTAGGGTAATGTAGTGTAAGGGTTCTTTGGATAAAAGTGAATTCCAAATGTATAATGTATATTTAAAGATATTCTAAAAAGTGGCTGCCTTTAATTTTAAGTACAATCAACTTGAATGTTTTGGTCATTTCAACTTAAACTGCATTAACTGACTTAAAAAAATTGTTGAATCTCGTATAACTTAAAAAAAAAGTGGAAAATTACTTAACTTATTTTGATGAGTTAAAGCAATATAAAAACATATAACTTATTGATCATATAATATTTTACAGTGACATATTTTTTCTTCCAGTTGCCTTTAAATGGCAACATGCACAAATTCAGGATTGAATATGAATCATTTATTGGAAAACCCCATATTAACTCTTATCATATCTTGATTTCTAAAGGTCTTTGCTCTTTGAGCTGTTTTTTACAGTGTTGTTTAACATAATAAGTATAAGAGGTGGATGGTTTTATGTGGTCCAAAGGCCTGGGGCGGGTGCTATTTTTTTTTTATTGCACTCACACTTGAGATTAATCCCAAACGCAGGTATTTGAAAAACTTGCAAACCTTTCTCTCTTTACTGTCAGTCCTGTCATTCACATTTTAACATTTCACACATTCCTGTAATGCATGGTTAAAAATGAGACATCTGGCCTGAAGTACAGTAATGACACTGTACTCTACACATTAAAGGTACAATATGTAGGATTTGTGCAGTCAAATATCCAAAAACCACTAAGCCAATGTTATATATTTTGTTTAGTTGATTACTTACAATATCCCAAATGTTTCAAACTATTTGTAAATCGTGAGAAGATTGCGTTTTTAACCAAGGAAATGGGGCATGTGAGCAGGGGTGAGGAGTCGCCAGTCAATGGCGTCATATCCGCGTTAACCTCGGTTTCCGCTAGTACTGCCATAGTAACCATGGCGACAGACGTGGACAACTGGGTTATGCCTAGCAGGACGCTCACGCTGTTGTTGTTTTGTTCAAACATTATGGACCATGGCAGGCAGACTTTGAGACAAAAAGAGGACTAAAACGAAGATCAACATCTTTCGAGATGCCGAGATCTCCACGTCCGCGACTAACTTCGACTTGACAGAGACGCGAGTGTTGAATGTACTTTATTAGACAGGTGAGCAAATGTACATAAAATTAATCAATGTTATTTAGTTCAACATGATGACATGTTAGAATATGATCTGTATGTTATTCTAATGTTTATCTAGCTTACTTAGTCTCATACAGCCAACAAACAACCTAACTAACAACATTCAACACACTCAAATGCAGTTTAGTGTGATAGTGTAACTGTTAGAGCGAGTGAAACAGCGCTGTTACCTCAAGTTTCATTCGTCTAATAAACTGACCTGTGTGAGTATTAATTCAGCACTTGCGTGTAGTTCGGTAGAACGAAATTATTCCTTTATTACTTATTCCTTTATATCCGCGGGACTCGCGTTGCGTGTGGCGCTGGTATACGTCTAGCAAACGCGCTCTGCTTCATCCCACAGTCATGCTAAAAACATCAGTGTATTCACTCATCCATAAAAGATCCATCAGCTTGACGACAAGATCCATAATTCAGCTTAATGCTTTGCGTCATCAATATACACCTTTGTTATTGTAAGAGGTTAGCAACCCCTGGTGGCGAGAAATCCTACATACTGTACCTTTAACTAAATTCAGGTCAAAGTTCAAGCATATAACAGCTTACTTGCCAATAAATCTGATTAGACTCAATAAATTAATCTGATTCGAAGTTGCAGATGTGATAAATGGCAGGTGTAAAAAGTCTCTATTTAGATTAAGTAAATGATTGTGCTAGACAAATAGATCTGATTTCAGTCATAACTCAATTTGAACCCAATTTGAACTCTATTAGAAGTAAAACACATTTTTTGTAAAGCTGTAATGTGATATGTTTTGGGTGGGAGCTTGTATAGTTCTCAGAAGTTCTGGCGGTAAGGAAGTTTGAGTCTTTCTTTGAAAAGAGCATTAAGACTGATTGACACCAGGGATCCTGTTCTAGTCTGTGATTCCTCAGAAAATAATGTCAGCGATGAGAGAAATGGGCGGATGTGTGTTTGTGTTCTCTCACATTTTCTTCTCAGTGATGGAACGGCATGGTTATATGGTAAATAGTCAGAACTGGGAAAACGTGTTTGAGTGCGTCATTACGCCCAAAAAAAGCACCACAAAAATAGCACATGTGACAATTGACTGACTGATGAGGCTTTGTTCACATTCAGGTTACGTTTACATTAATCCGTCACATGACTAAATTTATGTGATCGTTTTTAAAGACCTCAGTTTTCAGTAGTCATGTGACGCATATTAAACCCATAGATACTCATGTTAATATTAGTAGTGTGCCTGTTATGTGCTTTTCTCTTTCACACAGTTGCTAACATCTGTGACTTTGCAAACTCTTCATATCACAGTCCTGCAAAGATGACAAAAAAATTCACTCGCATAATTTGCTGTCCTGCGGTAAAACATGATAGTAGTCACGTTTTAAACTGTAATTTATTTATGTGATGCAAAGCTGAATTTTCAGCATCTTTACTCCATTTCATTTCTCTTTGTTCTCATTACTTAACTAGCCTATCTGACATAAAAGACAAATTAAGAGTGAGGAGAAAAATATGAGGGCAAGCCAACTAATAAAACAGCTGCCCCGCATTTTTTCCCAAAGATAAATACTCATAAATATGTCTCATTACAACAATCAATATACTTTATAGGCTTTTAAAACACATCTGAAGGGATTTGCTGTGCAAAGTTCAAAGACTGGATACAATTTTAGACAGAAAGACAGGCAGCAGACAGAAACTGGCCTGATCGACGGGAATATTAAGTGTCATAATAGCATATACTGTAGCAAGTGTGAGCGTGTGTGTGTGAGTGAGACTGTGTGTGAGTGGGTGTTTAGCGGGAAGAGGTATGACTGGCGGTATCATGAGACCCTGAGCGAGCGCTGGGAAAGGTCAAACGGGGACGTAGAGCCTGTAAAGACTTGTTCCAACCATCCCAACTAACACCAACAATCTGCTGAAAGACGTTGTTTTTTTTTGGTGTATCGGCTTAGTCTAAAACAATACAACAGAAATGACTGAAACTGTGGCTGTTTACGTAAAAAAAAATATATATATTTATTTCAGCATTATTTTTATGACAATTAAGTACATTTTCCATCAATTCACTTTTTTTGTGATTCAAAAATCAGTCTTAGTAATAAAAAAGAATATTTTCTGGACAAAAATAATTAGATATAAAACACTACCATGCAAAACTTTGGGATCAAGTTAAATAAAAAAACCTAATTATAACAGTTTTATTCAGCAAGGATGCATTAAATTGATTATAAGTGACAGTAAAGACATTTATAATGTTACAAAGGATTTTTTTATTTCACATAAATGAACTTTCAACTATTCATCAAAGAATCATTCGGAAACTCATCATGTTAGAATGGTTTCATTACTTTTTCTTTTTTTACTGTATTAACCCCAAACTTTTTAACGGTAGTGTATATATATATATATATATATATATTCAGTAAATCAAATATTATACAACATGAGTAATTATTTTTTATATTTTTAAGTTTTATATGTATTCATGTCTTTTTAAAGTGCTCTGAATGGGAATTTTGCACATTGTTTCATTGAGCATAATAAGAAATGTAACATGCATGAAAATGGTGGTCAGAGTCTAACATGATTAACTCTCTTTTAGCCGTGAGTTGGCCGTCTCCTCCGGTCAACGTGTCCATACAGTGTGACAACTATGGAGTTGAAGTGCGATGGGAATATCCCGATCTCAGTCCGGACGTACTCTTCTCGGTGGAGGTGGAAATGCCAGTCAATCACGATGAAAGGTAAATGTTTTTTTGGGGGGGGGCTATTCAGTAACAGCTTCAATCTTTCACAGCATTTTGTAGTCTTTAAATGTTCATTTTTATGTTGATAAAATGTCTGCTGAATCCTTTTAAAGTATGTCCAACCAAAAGGCTGTTCATTTATAGTTTGAAAGTGTTTTGTCTTGCCATCATGACCTTACTTGTATTTACTTATTATTTATTTGTGTTCCAGGAAATATATTGATACCACAAGAAATACAAGTTTAAACATATCCAGTATGCTGTTTAATTCAGCATTCAATGTCTACTTTGTCACTGTGACGGCCGTGCGGGGAGGGAAGAGTTCAGATCAGCTCGAATCAGAATCTTTCAGCTTCAATAAACAAGCCACCAGCGAACGCAAGTGTATGTTGAGCCTGTATTATTGGTTGAATCATCTATCATATAAAGCAAACACATGCAGCATGATCTAACACTACTATTGTGCCTTCAGGTTATTTGGATTTTCCCGAGGTTGAACTTTCTCCCAAAGACGGCAAACTTCACGTCCAGTTCATCAACCCTCTGCATCTGTACAGAAACACGCCGGCTCTGAGGAACCTCACTGATACTGATCATCTGAAATACACTGTTGAAAAAGAAGAGGTAACATGTCCACTTAGACAGGAATAGTTCACACTCAAACTTCAAGAATTTTTAGCAGCTTTTTTCTAGCACGATCATTTATAGCTCAAAAAACACCTAAAAAAGTAGCCTGTGTGACTTATGACGCTATATTTTAAGTCTTCTGAAGTCATAGACTTTTGTGCGAAAAAAATTAAGAAATTATTTATCTTAAAATGAAATCCTTCATGAAAATATTTACGTGCTTTACCATTTAATAGTTTGGAGTCGGTATGATTTTTTAAGTCTCTTCTGCACACCGAGGCTGCACTTAGTTGATAAAAAAAATACTGTAAAAACAGTAATATTGTGAAATATTATTACAATTTAAAGTATATAATGTAATTTATTCCTGTGATCAAAGCTGAATTTTCAGAATCATTACTCCAGTCTTCAGTGTCACTTGATCCTTCAGAAATCACTCTAATATGATGATTTTAAACTTTTCGGGGAGCCCAGAAACACGTCTGCTGAGTCTCAGTGTTTTTTTCCCCACAGGATCAGAAAGATGAAATGGAGATGAAAGATGAAACCTGTGAAATGGAGACTAAAACATGCGAGGCGTCCATTGAGTTTTCTGAGCACAGAGGAGTTTACTGCATCAGTCTCACTGGAGAAATCGGAGATAGACTACTCAATCCTAGAAGAAGGAGCTGTTTCAAAGGAGACATAAGATACTGTAAGTGCAAAATTAACCAAACAAACTGCCATTTATATCAACATTCAACAGCAGATAATATAGAAAACGCAGCATCCGTGTAAATAGTGCTTGAAATATAGACAAATACAAGAGTTTTTATTTACACATATTTTATTAGTAAATATCCATGATGACTTTACTATTATTTCAAAGTATTCAAAAATATAGTTTTCTCGATTTTAATCCATTCTCAATTTTACGAATTGATTTTTAAGGCCCCGATATACTTCAAGAAAAATTGGAAGAATGAACTGATGTGACGTTATTTCAAACAAACAAAATACAAAGTTCGCTTGGAGTTTGTTTTGGGAGTTCAAAATAAAGCGACAGCTTTCCTTTCTCTCTCTTAAATCCAACACAGAAGTGACTTAAACTGTAATTCATCAACTGGCGACTAGAGACAGGCTCCGAAATAGAGTCAATCCCATTGACCCCCATGTTAAAATGCCCAACTTTACAGAAACTTTACAAAAAAAACTGTATTTACAGCCTGGTGCAAAAAGTGATTTTGGTCTATATAGCTAATTTTGCCCTTCATAACAACTGTTGTAATAACTGTAACTGTTGTATAAAGTGATATATATGAATAAACGTTACGTGACTTTACTGGAGTGATGTAGAACTCGTGCAAACATCCACATCACTTTGATCAGATGCTCATAACAAAGTCTCATATTACAATTTTTATTATGAAATGAAAACAATAAATGCCGTTTTGGCGCTCTTAATGTGACAGGTCGCTGAAGCGGCACGTGAACCGATCATCTCTTCCGCTTTACTAGTAGTTATAGCATCAAATAAATATTAATGAACACCAGAAAGTATGTTGAAAGATACAATACAACTGTATCCTGGTTCCTGGTTCATGTAATCGCTGAATCAGGGTTTCAACAGTGGAAAGACGTCAATAAATCAGCTTCTAAACAATATGTCAATTAACGTCACATTTACCTCAGAAAAGCTTGATAGACAGCTAGAAACATTATCTCTAGAGATGAGCATTTTTCTGAATATATATACACTATTACATATTGTTATATTTTTACTTAACCTGTTCTTCAATATTTACTGTTTTAAATCCATAACTCAAATGCGATTTATCAACTGTTTAAACTGCTTAAATCTTTATTTTAAAAAAACGAGTTGGAGTAGAAACATAATCACGTCATAAAAAGTTATTATAAAAACTGCCTTTAAATGTTTGTATAGCCTACAAATCAGTTGATTTTTACGTTTTTTTTCCTTGAGAAAAGTAGATGTGCTGTACCTGATATATATCCAAATGAATCAACATCAAGTCGAATAGAATTTAAAGCAGAATTGAATCGAATTGCAAGCCTGTGAATCAAATTGTGAAATGTGTCAATGCCCTATTTCAAAATGTAGAAACTAGTCATTACTAGATGCATCCAAATGTTTAGACTTCCAACAAATGAGGTTTCCAGTTAAAGCAGATTTTACCGAGATAAATAATGTTGTACAACAGACACTGTACAAGCTCACGGGTACCAGGCATGAACCCGAAATCCAGCAATATTAAAGGATATTAAAAACAAACAAACTCAACAATAAATCGATGCACAGCTGAGGATGATGTTTTTCGTTGCTCCACACAGATCCACCGTTCACCGAGTACCTGTATCCGGTGCTGTATTCGGTGCTGGGGGTCGTCTTAACCTTGCTCATCATAACCGCCATCATCATGCTGCTAGTCAAGAAATGGTCTTCGGAAATTAAGAAGAAATCTATGGCTGGGTTTCCCAATTTTTTGGTAAGTTGATGTTTGACCGGTTCACAATATGTATGTGTAAATGGTTCATTATAATATATATATATATTGATAATTATCCTTCATCTGTGTATTTACGTCACTGGTGCACAATCCAGTTTATCCAAGACATTAAAAAACACATAAATATCTACGAATTGAACAGCACTATAGTGTCACAATTTTTTGTTTGTTGACATTTTTGACGTGTCCGTAAAAAATCTGTTAAACTGTTGACTACAGTTTTGGTGTAAAATTGATAAAGAAAGGGATATAAAATTGACTACTATCGGTGTAATATTCCAGATGACTATAAAAAAGCAACCAATCAACATCAGTGATGTTATTATTAACTGAAACTAAAACTTTTTTTTTATTTTGGTAATTTAAAAAAGCTGAAATCAAATACAGTATAAATGTTAGATGAAAAACTTCAACTTAAATGAGAAATGTTGAAACTGAAAAGAAAGTTTTAAGTTGAGGTACTAAAATGACTAAAACCGAAATGAAAATAAATTAAAGATAAATAGAAATATAAAAAGATACAAATGACAAAAAAATTACAAAAAATTGGTCATTTAAATAAGGTTTAGGTCAAATATAAATATTTTGCAAAATATGTAACTTAAAAAATCTTAAGAAAACTAGACAGTACTTTACTGAAATAAAATAAGCTGAAGAACTAAAATGACTAAAACTAAAATAAAAAATAATTTAAAACTAAATAGAAATACAAGAAAACTAATAAAATATAAAAAGGGTATAACAAAATTACTCAAATTAATGGAAAACTGAAACACTGGAACACTATTTAAAAATAGTATATATTAGAAATATTAGAAGAAATAAAATAAGTTATATGTAGTTCTAAAATAACTAAAAATAAAATTAAATATAGCAGATTATGCTAACCTGTTTGTAAAACTGTAGCAAAAATACTCAAATTCCAAAAAAAACAAAAACAAACAAAAAGCACTAAATACTAGTATAGTATCTAAATCGTGCTAAAAAACCACACCCATTAATCACCATTCAAATGTGAGCTGGCAAACCTGATCTAATAAACCACATGCATCTCTGATTTAAAGGGACGGTACACCCAAAAAATGACATTTTTGTCATCATTTACTCGACCTCACGTGGTTCCAAACCAATGACTTCCTGTCATCAAAACATCAGACGTCTCAGCGTCTTAATGTCCTTACGACAAAACTCAATGAGGTCCAGTGATGTTTGCTTCCCAATGTTCTCCCAAACGTCTTTTTTAGGTGAACTATCCCTTAAATTAGTCCGTTTTTAATCAGATTAGTCCTTATGTGTTTGGTGTGAATTTGTTACCCAACCGCATTCCCACACAGTGACTAACTTGACTCATTCTGGTTTGGTAGGTTTTCGAGCCAACGCCAACACACCCATGCGAACCGCTGAAACTTTACCCAGAGGCTTTGGCCAGAGATCTGCACATCGAACCTAGAGAGCAAACCACGCTAATAGAGATGTGCAGCGATGAGGAGTCGTCCTCCGGTGACAAGGATGCGGGAAGCCTTGACCTGGACAGTAGTCTGTACGGGGGTAATGACCTTGATGAAGCCGATCCGGACGACTCTGCGAATCCGGGCTACGACTGTCCACACGCACTCCGACTGGAGATGAGTCCTGGAGATGTTGTGAATGGTTATGGACACTAGAGACTCCCTAAGGCTCTCTTTGCTTCTAGAAGTGAAGGAAAGTCCCAGACAGACAGTAAAAGCACCCGTCCTCGGGAAGTTCTGGGAACTTTACGCAGGTTATGACTGTTCTTACAAATACAAGCCCTCACATGACGTCACGAAATGGAATATCCCAGAGTTTTTCCGGTTCGTGGCAGAATGGAAAAACGTGTTTGGCTTTTGTTTTCATTACAACGGCACTCCTTTTATTTGAATCGAAACTCCTTTGGCATTTGTTTCTACATGTGGTCGTTTTATCTTCAGGTCGGCCAGAATCATTTCCTTTGAACAAAGATTTACAAAGTGCTGCTCAGGTCATGTGACTCTTGTCATTCTCACAGGTCTCCTCAGAACGACCGCCACGGCAACAGAAAACTTGTTTTGTTTGTTGCTATGACAACACTCACAACACAAACCGGCTCATTCATTCAGCATTCCTGTTAGTTCACCTCGTTATTTATTCTTTTTTTAAATGTATTAAATAGACCTGGTATCATGAGCTGTAATAAAATGGCACATCAAATGTACACATACCGTTCAAATGTTTGTGGTCAGTATGTTTTTTATTCAGCAAGGACACATTAAATCCTGAATAAAATTAATGCATCATATTTTCCAACAGAACTGTTTTCTTTATTGATAATGTTCCTTAAACATCATATTAGTGATTTCTGAAGGATCATGTGACACTGGAGTAATGATGCTGAAAATTCAGCTTTGATCACAGGAATAAAATACACTTTAACAAAGTGCATTCCCATAGAAATGTTATTTTAAATTGTAATATTTCAGTTTTACTGTATTTTTGATCAAATAAATGAAGCCTTGGTGAGCAGAAGAGACTTTTTGAAACAATTTTGACGATTGAAAAATCTTACCGACGACAAACTTTTGGATGGTTGTGTATGCACAAGTTAACTTCTGTTTTTGCATGCCAGAGCTTCTATAAAATACTTCCAGCTTGCAAATTACAAATGCCAACTTAAATGTGAATACACTCATATTGACATAATTCCGACATGATGGAAACATTAGAGCAGATCGTCATGTAGCAGATCCGGCAGATCTGGATGTGCAAGCTCACATCCAGATGGAAACAGGAACGTTTATTTCAGGTCAAAGTTGTTTATTGTTGAATGTTGTGAATGAAATTTACGCACATATCATGAGATTTCCTGCTATACTGATTTGAGAAGCCACCCTTACAGGCAGCTGATAGTTTGCATTGAGTTCAATATTGTGCCACTGGTGAAAATGCGATTGAGTGTTTATATTAAAAGTGTGATTGGGACTTTCTTTGTAAATGTGATGAATAGGTTTAATTACATTTTTGCACATACATATTTACCTTTAAACAGTCAAGCCTGATATACATTCCTTTCATTGTGATGTATCCATGGCAACACTATTCATAAACCTCATTTACAACTGCTTATACACTGCATGGGTAAAATAACACATGGAAGTCCAGGTAAGGTAAATGATGTTATCATGTACTGCGGCAGACGTGTCTTCAGTAAGGTCCTATAGTCTCTGTCGTCCTACGAGAGCTTCATGCCCTGAACGTTCGCTCTTAAATGAACCATCTGTTTCTCCTGCATCTGTTTCTCCTGCATGAACGCCAGTCTGTTTGCCTTCTTCTCTGTCCTCCTCTCCTGAAACAATGAAGGAAAAACTGTGAGTGTTTGGTGCTTTTTAGCTATAGATGCTGCTAAGTGGTTAAAGCATATTAAAAAAACGTATATACAATATTAAAACCTTGATTTTTTCACCACAGGGGGACTTTAAAATATGAATTTGTTCCAGTTGATGTTGTATTTACCAGTGATTATCCACCTTGTGTTATCACCTGTCAAACATTATTAGCTTGTTAAAGGATTAGTTCACTTTAAAAAAAAAAAACTTTTGCTGATAATTTACTCACCCCCATGTCATCCAAGATGTCCATGTCTTTCTTTCTTTAGTCGAAAAGAAATTAAGGATTTTGATGAAAACATTCCAGGATTTTTCTCCTTATAATGGACTTCAATAGTAGCCAAAACGGTTAAAGGTCCAAATGACAGTTTCAGTGCAGCTTCAAAGGGCTTTAAACGACACCAGACGATGAATAAGGGTCTTATCTAGCCAAACCATCGCTCATTTAAAAAATAAATAAAAAAGTTTAAGTTTTATAAGCACAAATGCTGGCCTTGCTCTTTTCTGTGATGCACGTTCGTGACTCTCCTGTTCGAACTCGTTCATCAAAATGAACAAATCTTTTTTCGAGTCATTTCATTCAGTCAATGAACTAAATGACTCGAAAAAAGATTCTAACCCTTATTAGAAGTCCATTATATGGAGAAAAATCCTGGAATGTTTTCATCAAAAACCTTAATTTCTTTTCGACTGAAGAAAGAAACACTTTTTTTTAAAAGTGAACTAATCCTTTAAGGAGACCTTGGATTTTTCTTTCTTGTTTTACAATAAAACAGTTGGTAATAATCCATCAGAATTACATTGAAGGAGGAAATGGGCTTGTATTTAAAGCAAACCATGTGTAAATTCATAGGTCGACAGCATTGCTGAGTATTTTCAGCTTAAAACTGCAGTGAACCAAAGACAGTCTCAAAAACACGGTTTGAAATCGCTGGTGTTTCTGACGTCACACACTACCTTGCAACCAATCAGATCAACGTGTGAGCGTCAACGAGTGGATCTCTGTGCTGAGTGAGTGAGTGGAGGCGGGGTCATTTGCATATTCATAGAACCAGGTACACTAAATGACGCAAGGGTGTAGATATACATTTAAGCTATTTTAAAGCATGAAGAAATATTTGTGCTTTAGCATATCATTAACAGTGAACTAGCAAGGGAGTCAGGAGAGAAACCGGGTTATCACGGTATATTTTTTAATGAAATAAAAAATCAGGTAGACTGTGTATGAAATATATTACGATGTTATGATGAACTATATGCCTTTCTCCACTGATGTTCTGAGTTGTTCCTAAGCGTTTCCTAAGATTGTTAGAAGGCAGACTGAGATGTTGAACGGGAACATGGTTTGTGTAACATTAGCAACACATTATTAGCTGTTTGATAACATCGTCAAGCAAAAGGCTAATCATATTAATTACGACGTTGTAAACGACACCATTGCGAAGCGTTCATCTCAGTACCGTATTTTCCGCACTATAAGGCGCACCGGATTATAAGGCGCACCTTCAATAAATGACCTATTTTAGAACATTTTTCATATATAGGGCGCACCGGATTATTATAAGGCGCATAAGATACTGCAGTCAAACGTTTGACTGGGTTTGCGTTATGCATCCACTAGATGTGCTAAAGCGAATGTCAACAAAACAGTCAGATAAAGTCAAACTTTATTAAGCATTCCGACAACTCCGTTCACTCCCATGGTAACGCTGTTCAAACGTTAAAGGAGAACTCCGGTCAATTTTAACATTGAGCTATTTTTTTTGTAAATTTGGAGTGCTGTCAGTACAGATAACAACGACAAAAACCGGTGTTGCCTACACCGTGTTATCCTCTTTTTAAAATTTGAACCCTGTTGACTTAAACGGAGCAAGTTTTAAAACAGCTTTTAGCTCTTAACAACCTTAATGTGCCATTACAAGTGCACAGCCATGTGAGTGAACACGGTGAATCTGACTGCAGTAAATGTGAAAGATATGAATAAAAATTATGTTTAGCCAGCTCACATACCCGTGTTTTCTTCCTGTTTTCGGTCGAAGTCCACAGTAGGCGATTGTCGAGTGCGTGCACGATCATTGGTAACTAAGCAACAGATAGTTTATCCGAATCAGATGTAACACACGGAGGACGTGCGCGCGAATTCGACAATCAACTACGGTGGACTTCGACGGAAAACAGGAAGTAAATACGGGTATGTGAGCTGGCTGAATAAAGAAGAGATTATTCTCCTGCCTTTGTGAAAGCTCGGATCACAGTTGAGACTGATATATCAGCCTAGGCATCCACGATCCATTGGCAGATAGTGGCGTAAGTCGCCTGGCGCTGTCTCCCCGTCTTGGTGAACGTGTGGTCACCATCCATATATAAGGCGCTCCGGATTATAAGGCGCACTGTCGTTTTTTGAGAAAATTAAAGGCTTTTAAGTGCACCTTATAGTGTGGAAAATACGTTAAGTTGGCTGAGTGAATTAATGAGCTGTGTGAGTGATTGGAGGTGGGACTAATTTGCATATTCATGAAACCACATATACTAAATGAGGCAAGGGTGTAGAGTTACATACAAGCTATTTTTAGTAGGGATGTCCCGATCAGGTTTTTTTGCCCTCGAGTCCGAGTCCAAGTCATTTGATTTTGAGTATCTACCGATACAGAGTCCCGATCCGATACTTCTATATTACATTAAAAAAAGAATAAAGAAGAGCGAAAAAACAGATCCAGGATGTTCCTTATTTGTTATTTAATTCACCTTATTTTAACATTCAAAAACTCTGTTAACAAACAGAGCACTTCTGTGAGGTAGCTTGAACAATCAAGTAATAAATAACATAAATTATTCACTTTTGGACTTTAGTGCAACAATATAAAAAAAAAGTCTAATATAAAAACAAATAGCACCTCAACTTTAAAATACCTGGCAGGCATGTCAACAAATAAAAAAAATAAGTGTATAAAAAAAATATGAGAATATACATTAGGGGTGTAACGGTTCACAAAATTCACGGTTCAGTTCGATATGATACAGTGGTGTCACGGTTCGGTACGTTTTCAAAACAGCAAAAAGAAAGAAATGCCAGAGAAATTTCCTATTTGTTAAAAGAAAAAAATATTTTTAAATAAGTTGTAACATCTTAAGTAACATCTCGAAACTTTCAGGTTTAAAAATGGGGGTAATCTTTAAAGGATGAACAAATAATGTTTTGGTCATCACATTTAAATATATTTATATATATATTATTTGAGTTTTGAAGTGCTGGGAAAAGATGTGTGAAGTACTTGAAAGCATTTCACTATTCCAGGCAAACTTTCGTGGCTACAGTTAGAGTTACTATATTAAATCCATGGTGAATGTTGCTGATCTGTGGACTTAAAGCCTATAACTAGTTCATTCACGGCACAATGTTTCTCCTGGTTTGCACGTCAGCGCTATAGAGATATAATAAGAGATCTACGGTTAATAACGGAGAAATTTGAATGCTTCTCATTAGATCTCACAGCGATGTTGTTACTTCAGTGGCGAATTCAAATGCTTTATTCACTGGATCTCTAATGGCGCTGTGTAGTAACAGTGTCGCTTGATCAAGATCGGCTCGCGCTGCAGATGTTGCTGGTCCGAACTGATAAACGGTCCATACAAGCACAATATAATGAGTAGCGCAGTTTCATTCCGCTTTCATTACGTTCGTCATTTGATGTTGCGCAACGTCGTGGTGTTCACGCCAGCGCGGATTTTGTCGGCAGGAAAAAAAATGATCCAAGGACCTGGTTTGGTTTGTATGCGTACCGAAACGGTTCAATACGAATACATGTAGGCTACCGTTACACACCCCTAATATACATAATATCCGAGTCCTGATCGGGAGGTGACGTCCGATTCCGATCGAGTCTGAAACCACGTGATCGGGCCCGATTTCCGATCACTTGATCGGATCGGGACATCCCTAATTTTTAGGCATGAAGACTTTTTTTTCACAGGAACATTTTTTTTTTGGTATGTCATTTTGGTGATCAAAGAGGAGTTTTAAAGGTGCCATATGTCAAAAAAATCAATTCAAACTCCACATATTCCATACCAGATGGGGGCAGTATACCTCCAGAAAGTTGGCCTACTCTAGTCTGTTTTTTAGTTTCAGGTTGTTAATCTTCTAAAACCGTCATAGTCCGCTTTGTCCCGCCAAAGTCTATTTTGATCGGTGAGGGATGTAGACTAGAATGACTGCTGCCACTGCGCTTGACAGGGCGCATTACGAGCAGAGAGAGAGACCGAGAGAGAGAGAGAGAGAGAGAGAGAGAGAGAGAGAGAGAGAGCGCACTCTCACGTCTTCAAACAACACGAGAACGGTCCTGCTCTCTCTCCCTCGCGCATATTAATCAAATCAATTGACACGATAGTAAGACCGCAGTTTCACGTGGAGCATTTGGAGATTTTTAGAGATTAAAGAGATACAAGCACTGCGAGTTATTTGTGTGTTGCAGTTTGGCTGGTGGTTATGTATGTTGCCCGCATACCGCCTCCCATGGCCGAAACTGGTATTACGACACCTGTCGGGCCGGCGCTAGTAATTTAGCATGCTAATTTAGGTTTATATCTCGGCAGCACTATAACTTGTAAATTTTTTAATGACATCATTGCACTTATTTCTTCTCATTCTTTTGATGCGTGTAGCTCATTTTTTGGATATTTTTACCTCAATTTTTACATATGGCACCTTTAAGGGATAAAATTGAACTTTAAAAGAATGACGCCTCAGATTCGACCAATGAGACGCTGCCGTACACACCTTCCTCTCGCTCTTGATGGCCTGTTTCCTGGCTCTCTTCTCCTCTATGGTCTCGTCCCGCGAGCGGGGCTGCGTTGCGGCTCTGGGAAGGTCTGAGTCGTTTATCCTCTCCATCCTCTCCACCTGTTTGGCCGTCGGGCCTCGCTTCCCTAGAACGTCCAGAGGAATCCCCGTCTTATCGGACACTCGGATCTGCTTGGGCTGCAAACACATATTAACAATTAATGCATTTGGCAAATGTTTTTATCCAAACAAAAAAATGCATGGTATCAGTTCATGCATTCCCTAGAAATCAAACCCATAACCTTGGCATTGCAAGCGACATGCACTGCTCTACTGTTTACATTGTGTCATGTCTTTCAGTGTTTATCAGCTAATGCGTTTTAAAGCTCTATAAATCCTTTTGCAACCCTGTGAACAAACATCTTTTGCCCTAATGACCTCTGAAATGTATTTTGGTTACGATACATTGTATGCAAACTATTGTAAAGGGAGAGAAAAAAAGCATAGGTTTGCGTGTGACCCATAATAATAGCATTATTATTCGCATAGACTATGAATGAGCTTGATGAATGAATGCATTAAAAATCCATTAATTACACGAATTCATATGGCAGGGTGATGATTAATAAAAGATCAAATCACATTTCAAATAAATGTTTCACAACCTCACAATCTTAGTACAAATATAGTATGTTTGCTTCCGTGTCTGTGCTGTAAGTGAAAACATTGACATGCGTAACTCAAACCACAACTTCAATTTGGTTCACATGCAAAATTTAGGTGGATTTGAATTGGAAATTGAATTTCCAGTGTATTTCACCCTAGCCTTCTTTATCTGTGCAATGAAATCAGTTTCTGAAATATCCTTGAGGCAGGTTTCTTCACCTTTGGAGGGTCCTGGATGAGTTTGGGCCGGTTGTAGAGGTTGGAGTAAGTGCCTGAGAGAGAAAGATGAACATGATCAATCACACCTGATTTACAGCTTCATTCAAACTCCAGCATCTCTCGGTATTCAGGCTCTGAACTATGAGGATTTCTTCATATGGCAGATGAATAACATCAGAATTGGATGAAAATAAATGAAATTGGATGAAAATTTATTCATGAAAATAAAGTGACTTTAGCCCCCAGACTAAAATACATGTTTGAGCTGTTTTAACTGAAAGCAACTTGCATTGCTGTACCTTAAAATATATCAGTGTCATTGTTTTGTCTCAAGATGCAAATCAGTAATGTTTTTTTTCCCATAGGCACGTTTATAAAAGCTACTTAAATATCCTAATTGAACTAAGGCCTAATACTGGCTTAATCTAAACCCTGTCATTGAAACCAGGCCTATATTGATC